>PVKS010003330.1:0-105268 GCA_004027875.1 Aplodontia rufa | reverse complement strand
TTTAGGATGGAAAACTCTATATATGTCTGTGAAGTCCATTTGGTTTATGAAATTATTCAGGCTAGCTATTTCTTTATTGATTTTTTGTTTTGATGATCTGTCTAATGGTGACAGCGGAGTGTTGAAGTCTCCCAGTATTATTGTGTTATGATCCAGGAGAGGTTTGATGTCGTGAAGTAGTTTGTTCACGTAATTGGGTTGTGCAATATATTTTTATCTGCAAGTTGGTGTGTTCTGATGTCACTCTAGATCTCAGCTAAGGTAATCACCTGCTCAGCTACTCTGAAACTGTCTTTTTTTTTTTTTAAAGAGAGAAATAACTTTATTTAGTTTTTCACATGGTCTTAGTTGCTCCAACACTTAGTTGTGTATGTGGTGCTGGGGTTTGAACCTGGGTCCTCGTGCTTGCCAGGCAAGCGCCGAAACCGCTGAGCCACCGCTCCAGCCCCTGAAACTGTCTTGTTTTGGCTTTTAAAAAATAAATTATCATGATTTTATTTGGTTACTCAGCATTTTTTAAAATCACAATCACATCTCATTTTGTGGCGCCTTGCTTTATTGCCCTCTATAAGTATTAACTTTTTTTTTTTAGCAAAATAAAGGTTTGTGACCACCCTGCATCAAGCAAGTCTATTAGCATCATTTTTTCAATAGCATGTGCTGATTTCATGTCCCTGTGTCACATCTTGGTAATCTTGAAATATTTTAAACTATTTTATCTATTAGGATCTGTGATCAGTGATCTTTGATGTTACTATTTTAATTGTTTTGGGGTGCCACAAACCGTACCCAGTTTGAGTTGTTTTGTTTTGTTTTTGTACCAGGGATTGAACCCAGGGTTGCTTAACCACATCCCCAGACCTTTTTAATATATATTTTTTTAAATTTTGAGACAAGGTCTCGCTAAGTTGGTGAGAGCCTCGCTAAATTGGTGAGGCTGGCTTTGAACTCATGATCCTCCTGCCTCACCCTCCTGAGTTGCGGGGATTTCAGGCATACAATGATCAAACCACACCCATTTTAAGACAGCAAACTTAGTTGAGAAATGTTGTTTATAATTTGCTCCACCAACCTGCTGTTCCCCTCTCTCTCTCCCTCTGCTCAGGCTCCCTAATCCCTGAAACACAACTATGTTAAAATTAGGCCAGTTAGTAACTTTGCAGTATCCTCTAAATGTTCAAGTGAAAATAAAAGTCACACATCTCTTACTTTAAGCCAAAAAAAAAAAAAAAAAAAAATGACCAAGCTTAGTGAGAAAGGTCAAAGCTAGGCTAAAAACACCCAAATTTTGAGTGCAGAGGAAAAATTACTGAAGGAAATTAAAAGTTCTATTCCAGTGAACACACAAATGATAAGAAGGCAAAATACCTTTGTTGTTGATATGGAGAAACGGATAGTTTTGCAGTGTAGATCGATCACACCTGTGCAACACTCCCTGAAGCCAAAGGCTAATCCAGCCTAAACGCTGTTCAATTCTGTGAAGGCTGAGAGGACTGAAGCAGCTACAGACAAAAAAATTTGAATCTACCAGAAATTAATTCATGAGGTTTAAGGAGAAAAGTGTCCCCATAGTATGAAAGTACAAAATGATCAGTAAATGTTAATATAGAAACTGTAGCAAGTTATCCAGAACTGCCCAAGATCAAGGAAGGTGGCTGGGCTAAACCACATGTTTTCGATGTAGACAAAAAACCCTATACTTAAAGAAGAGACCTTCTAGGACTTTCATAGCTACAGAGGAAAAGTCAATGCCTCGCTTCAAACCTTTAAAGGACAGACTAGCTCTCTTTTTAGGGGGGTAAGGTGAAAAGTGACTTAAGTTGAAGTCAGTGCTCATTCACTGTTTCAAAAATCCTAGGGCTCTGAGAATTATACTGAATGTGTTCTGCTTGTGCTCTATAAGTGGAACAGCCAAGCCTGGATGACGGCACTTCTGTTACAGCATAGCTTACTGGGTATTTCGATCCCCCTGTTGCGTTCCTCTTACTGGGTGCGGTGGTGTGCAGCTGTAACCCCACCTACTTGGGAGGCTGAGGCAGGAGGATCGCAAGTTCAAGGCCAGCCTAGACAATTTAACAAGACCCTGTCTCAGAATAAAAACTAAAAGGGCTGGGGATATATCTCAGTAGTAGAGCGCCCCTGGGTTTAATCTGCAGTACCTCAAAAAAAAGAGAGAGAGACAAGGTTTTTCTTAAAATATGCATGCATCTGGTCACTCAAGAGCTCTGATGGAGATGCAGTGTAACAAGGTGAATGTTTCCATGCCTGCTAATGTAACATCTGTTCAAGATACCATTAAGAATATTTGTGATTCATGGAGGAAGTCAAAATATCAACATTAATAGGAGTTTGGAAGAAGTTGATTCCAACCCTCATGGATGACTTTGAAGGGATCAAGATTTCACTGGAGGAAGTAACTCCTAATGTGGTGGAAATAGCAAGAGAACTAGAGTTAGAAGTAGAGCCAGAAGATGTGAGAGGATTGCTATAACCTCATAATAAAACTTGAACAGATGAGGAATTGCTTCTTATGGGCAAAAGGAAGTGATTTCTTGAAATGGAATCTCAATCTTCCTGAAGAAGATGCTGTGAACATTGGTTATATTGAACACAGGATTTATAATATTATAATATTACATTAACTTGATTAAAAAAGCATCAGGAGCTGGGTATAGTGGCACAAAACCATATGCAGGAGGATTGTAAATCCAAGGCCAGCCTTAGCAATTTACACCCTTTATCAAAAAAAAAAAAATTAAAAGGGGTAGGGATGTAGCTCAATGGTTGAGAGCTCCTAGATTTAATCCCTAGTACCACACACATGCGTGCTCATATGCACATGTGTATACACACACACACACACACACACACACACAAAAGCAGCAGGGTTAAAGAGGCTTGACTACAGTCCTGAAACAGGGTTCTCTCTGGGTAAAACAACATTGTGAGCTACAGATAAGTTTTTCATGGATTGATGTGTCAAATTTCACTGTTGCTTGTTTAAGAAATTGTCACAACCACCCCAGCCTTCAGCAACCACCACTCTGATCAGTTAGCAGCCATCAAGATTAATGTAAATACTCCACCTAATGATAAAACATTTTAAAGATACATTTTAAAACTATTGCATACTTACTAGACTACAGTAGAATGTAAACATAACTTTTCTATCTACTAGGCAACCAAAAAATGTGTGTTACTCACTTTATTGTGATATTTGCTTTACTGCAGTGGTCTAGAACCAAATCCCCAATATCTTCAAGGTATGCCTGTACCTTACTTAAAATAGATTATGTTACTTAAAATAGATTTATATTTGCCAGATTTACTGTGCACTACCCAATGTATCAGCTTGAGAAGTTATTTTCTGGTAGATCAGAAAAATATATCAGAAATAGCTTATGTGCTAATAGCTAATGTAATTCTCTAAACTCTTTTTTTGGGTTCTTAAGAGGAGGGGGACTACTCTGACATTTTAATAAGCATATTTTATTGTCAAATTAAATTCAGTACAAAGCAGTGCCATCTTAGGTTCCATTAAAGGTACGATAAAGCACCAGAGATTTGCAGTAGTGAATTCTCATTTGTTTTTGTTTTGTGGCATTTTTTTTAAAGGGGGAGTACTGGGGATTGAACCCAGAGGCACTTTACCACTGAGCTACATCCCCAGCCCTTTTTATTCTTTAAGACAGGGCTTCACTAAGTTGCTGAGGCTGGCCTCAAACTTTCAATCCTCCTGGTAGGGTCTCCTTTATAATAAATCATGATACAGACCTGCTAGGAGAAGGTCCCTTTCTATGAGGTAATTTGGATTCCCAATTATGGGAATCATACTTAACATTTTACCAATTTAGCTTCAGTTTCTAAAAACACTTTGCTAACTCATGATCTTGCTCTTACCAAGGTGTCAGGTATCCAACATCTTAGCTGCCATAGTACTTGGACCTTCATATTCCCACAGCAGTGAAATGTGCCTCCTTTGCTAACCATGCAGCTGGGTTAGCATAACTCCAGTCATCCTGTGGGCAATGTTAAGATGTATAACTAATACAGATATTGGTTATATTAGACCTCTGGTTTGAAATTCTCAATTTTAGCCTTCACGTCCTGGAAACATACATAGAAATCTACTGTGTTTAATCTGTCACTCATAGTGACAAATGCCTCAGAGGCCAATAGGTGTTTCCATACATTGTTCTGAATTTATGGCTCAGGTTAGCAATGACTAAGTGACTTGGGGTACATCATACACTGGAAGGGATGGCTCAAGGCTGTTGTGACACCATTAAAACAGGTGTCCTGGAAGATACAGGTAAGTTTTCTAATACAGATCCTCTGAACTGGTGTTTTCTATTTCAGTAGAAGATGTCAAAAATATTCATCCTGAGAATGCCGACTCACACTGTAAACCTGTGTGGGCAGGAAAAAGAAGCATTGTTACAGCTGGGTGTGACCACACAAAGGACGACTCCCTATCACACTCACCATCCTTGATGAGCTAATGTGTTGCTTTTCTTTTTCTCCACCTCTCCTCCTCTTCACTCCACTCTTCCATCTAACACCCCCTCCCACGCTGGATGTTAGATGCATTTATATAAACTTACAGGGTACACCGAAAGGGAAAGAGTCACTTCCATTTTTAAAAAGTGCCCTCTAGATTATCTTTATCCCAGAGATCTTTCCACTCTCCCATATATTAAGAAATAAGAGTTTGGAAAATAATTGGAAATAAGATAATTATGAGTTTTCTTACTGTATTTTCTATTTGGGGGAGGAAGTGGGCTGGGTGGTTTTTCTCTATTATTTAAAGAGTAGATTTGAACCCAGAAATATATAGAATTTATTCTAGGATATATTACTATTAATTATGTTATTGGGGAAAGTATAATAGAATTTGAAGCCACATAAATTTCAAGTATATTTAGAAGAATGAAGAAATAGTGGGAGGGTAAAGTATGAGATAGATAAATTCTCTAAAATGCAATCATTCCAGACTTTTTGAAAATGCCATAATCTTTGTAAGGAAGCTAGGCAATAACAGTATTTTACATCTGTAAGTGTATTTTATGGTTAACTAACAATTTTCAGATGTGTTATTTCAACCTTAGTTTTATGGAGCAGGCACAAGATGGTTCCGGGATTGTAGATCCAGAGCTAGGGGACCTACAGGATAAAGAGATCGCCCCAATCATACTACAGTCTTTGGTGGCAGAGCTGGACCTGGGTCTCAGGTCTTGCAATTCCTATGACAAATACCTGAGAAAATGAACTTATGAAGAAGAAAGCTTAACCAGATGTGGTGGTGCAGGCCTATAATCCCAGCGACTCAGGAGGCTGAGGCAGGAGGATTGCAAGTTCAAGGCCAACCTCAGCAACTTAGACTCTAAATAAATTTGTGAGACCCTGTCTCTAAATAACAGAAACAGAGGGCTGGGAATGTGGCTCAGTGGTTAAGCATCCTGAGTTCAATCCCTGGTACCAAAAACATGCGCACGCACCCACCCACACACACACACACACACACACACACACACACACAAAGAGGAAAGCTTTACTTTGACTCCTGGTTTTAGAAGTTCTAGTCCATGATTGGGTAAACACATTGCTTTCACGTCTCTGGTGGGTGTGCCCATGGCAGTGGCAGGAAATCCATGACAGAGCAAAGCTGTTCACTTGATGGCCAGGAAATAAAAGAGACAGGAAGAAATGGGGTCCCACAATCCCCTTCAAGGGTATGCCCCCAATGACCTAAAAACCTCCCACTAGGTCTGAGCTCCTAGTAACACCACCCTGGGGACCAAGTCTGCAACAAATGGGCCTTTGGAATACATTTAAAATTCACACTATAACACTAATCCAGGCCACTTTCTATAATGTGACTTTGCAGTGTGTAAGCACACAACATAAGTGTAACTCAGACTTATACTTTGTAATAAGCTCTAATGATGCTACTGCCACCAAAAACCTAAGTGATTTTGGGCAAAGATACTGGTTTCCTCATGGAAAAAAGGAAGATGGAAGTTTGCAGCGGGTTCAGTAATTCCAAACTCCAAGCTGTCTTAAACTCAGATCCAGTGGACCACTGGGCTGCAGGGCTCCAGCTGTCTCAAATCCTAATGTATGGCGCCCCCATTCTGTGGAAGTGGGTAACACGGCAAATATCAACACCCGTCATAATTGTGATCCGAACGCCTCCCAAGGACTCCAGTGTTGAAGGCTTCTTCCCCAGCTGGTGGTGCTGAGAGGTGGGCCAAACTTCAGAAGGTGGGGTCTGGTTGGAAGATGGGGGGTCACTAAGGGTGGAGCTTTGAGGGGTGCATCTTGTCCCTGGTCCCGTTCCCACCCCCCATTTCTCTCTCTACCTCTCTCTACCTTTTTCTCTCTCCCCCTCTGCCTCCACTCCTGGCTGGTGTGAGCTGAACAGCTTTGCTTTGCCACACCTACCACAATGTTGTCTCACTACAGATTGAAAACTTCCAAACTGAGCCAAAATAAACCTCTCCTCCTTTGGGATGTTTTTCTCAAGTGTTTGTCACAGTGGCAGAAGGGTGACTGACACACACCTGAAGCAGCTTGCTACAGCTGTTCCTGTCCACAGCCTTTTTTTTTTTTTTTAAGAGGGAAGGACAGTGAATGAGAGAGAGAGAGCATCAATTTTTATTGAGTTTTTCACATGCTTTTGTTGCTCTGACACTTAGTTGTGTAAGTGGGTGCTGGGGTTCGAACCCATGTACTTGCGGATACCAGGCAAGTGCCATAACTGCCGAGCCACAGCTCCAGCCCCCTGTCCACAGTCTTTAACAGCAGTGTTACATCTAGGATTTCACTGATGTGGTTATCCAAGACATCCAGGCCAAAGACTTAGAAACAAAACATACATAATACCATTTTAAAGGAGAAAGGGTATAAATTTGCCAGATACAGATTTTTTTTTAACTAAGGGAATTCAAAAGTGAACTTATTGTTTAGTAAATGGTTCTAAAATATACATGAAAATCGCAGGGACTTCTGCATATCATAGTTATTGCCATTCTGAAAAGGTGATTTATAAACAAGCTAATGCATGAAATAAGTAGAGTATGGAAATTCACAAGTTTCTGTGGCATTTAGTGTCTCTGGTTTTTTTTTAACAGCATAATTAAGCTACAGGGAATACCATTTTTTGTTTAATTGTTTTTTGCAGTGCTGGGAATTGAACCCAGGACCTTGCTCATGTTAGGCAAGTGCTCTACCACTGAACTACATCCTCAACCCATCTTTTTGTTTGTTTTTGAGGCAGAGTCTAAGTTATCTAAGCTAACTTTGAACTTGTTACCTCTTGCCTCAGCCTACTGAGTATCTAGGATTTCATCCAGGCCTTACTGTGCCCAACACAGCACCTGAGTTTTGTCTTTTTATTTTTTTCCTTTTTAAGAGAGAATCAGTTTTATTTAGTTTTTTGTTGTTGTTGTTTTGTTTTGTTTTGTTTTCTGGTTTTATTTCGTTTTACATATGGTTTTCATTGCTCTGACACTTCATTGTATATGTGGTGCTGGGGTTCAAACCCATGTCCTCATGCATGCCAGGCCAGTGCCAGAGCTGGTGAGCCACTGCTGCAGCCCCAGTACCTGAATTTTGATTATTAAATTACTAGGTCAAAACAGCCTAATAGTGGGGCTGTAGTGGTAGCTCAGCAGTTATGGAGCTTGCTTGGCATGCATAAAGACCCTGGTTCAAACCCCAGCACCACATATACAACTAAGTATTGGAGAAATAAAGGCCAGATGGAAAAATAAAGTTCATTCTCTCTCTCTCTCTCTCTCTCATTCTCTCCCTCTCTCTTTAAAAAGAAAAAAAAACCCATAATCTAATAGTAATAATTCTTATGTTTTGTTATATGGATGTTTTTCCCTTACAAACAAAAGATCCTGCAGTGCCCTGTGAATAGGGTTGCCTAGTTAGATTTGAATTTAAGATAAATAACAATGAGTATTTTTCTTTTTTACCATTATTTTTGATAGGACACACACTGAAAATTATTCATTACTCATAGTTTTTTGTTTGTTTTTTAAAGAGAGAGGGCGAGTAAGAGAGAAGGAAAGGAGAGAATCGATTTTGTTTAGATTTTCATTTGTTTTTTTGCTCCTCCGGCACATATTTAGTTGTGTATGTGGTGCTGGGGTTTGAACTTAGGTCCTCACACAGGCCAGGCATGTGCTCTACTGCTGAGCCACGGCTCCAGCCCCTACTCACAGTCCCTAATGAGGTGTCCTGTACTTTTATTTGCTACCTCTTAGGACAGTATCCATGAATTCACTGTGGTTCCCTAGGCACCTTGGCACACTATTTGGAAACCACAGCCCTATGGCCCTAGACCATTTTAAAAATGTAAATTGTATTTATTTTAAATTAATCATCCATGAATTTTTTTAAAAAATGTAAATACAATTAAAGTACCCAAATATCTTTATTGAGTTAGTGAATAGAGATGTTTAGACTGAAAGATGAGGCTTATGCTAACTAGTGAAGGTCTGGCCTGCGTACATTGAGTACTGAGCCATGAGTTGTGGCTTTCCCAATTCCCCTGCAGCATTGAGCAGAACCTGAGTGCCAGACCAGGACTTCTGGTACCTTCCATGGTACTTCCAACAGCTGAAGCAAATGGAGTTGGGCTTCTTTGTTATTTGCCTGTCCAATTTTGTTGTCATGTAGACATAATCACTTATTGGGACTGGAATTCCTTTGGTTGAATAACAGTAGTCAGTTTGGAGGCATTCTTCACTATGGTGCTAATATAAACCCTTAAACTATAACATTTTTCTTTTAGGAAGCTCAGTGGATATGCTGTATAGTTTTGCAAACTGTTCAGGATTGAATTTGATCTTTGGTCTAAATGCATTACTAAGAACAGCAGATTTGCAGTGGAATAGCTCTAATGCTCAGTTGCTCCTGGACTACTGCTCTTCCAAGAATTACAACATTTCTTGGGAACTAGGCAATGGTAAGTATCCCTGGGAACTTTTCATTAATGAAGAGTTTCCCCATTGGCATTATCTGTTCCTATTTATGGCATTCCTGTGAATATTAGCAAATATACCTCTGTCTGGTCATATTCGTGCAGGTTTTCAACAGAGCAATATTCAGGAGCTGGGTGCAGTTCCAGCTATTTGCAAGGTTGAGGCAGGAGGATCACAAGTTTGAGGCTAGCCTGGGCAACTTAATGAGACCCTATCTCAAAATAAAAAAAAAAAAAGTGCAAGAGATGTAGCTCAGTGTAGTATAACCGTGTTCAACTCCTAGTTAGGGGTGAGGGGAACAATGCAACTTTTGAAACTATGGGAGAAAACTCTTTTATATATCCCAGAACACATTGTGAATCCCTGTTGATATTTGAAGTGAAGAAAACTATCAGAGCCAGCAACCTTTCCAGATCCCAGGTTCCTTTAAGATTTTCAGTCTGTTCAACCTGTTATCCTTGGCAGGTCGGACTCAGCAAAACTGTGAAGTAGGTGGTTTGCTTTTACTCCTCCCCTCCTTCTCTGTTTTTCAATGTCAGTTAATCTCAGCAACCCTATCCCAACCTAATTACACATTCAAGCTGTCTGGAAGTTGCCCGAATAAAATATTATGTCAAGCTCCTGAATGTCTCCTTTTGCAAGGAACTTGTAAATTCTAACTAAAGTGTTAATGATTAGCCACCTTTATTCAAAATATAGTGTTTTTCTACACAAGAAAACTGATTATAGAATAGGAAATGAAGCTTAGTATAACACATGCTATATGGAAGGCAGTGCGGTAAGCATTCGGTGTCTTCCCCTGCCTAGTCTCCTCCTCCTCCTCCTCCTTACTAAATGCTAGATACAGACTATTTTCCAAGTATTCATGGGTTTGATATTCTTATTGTTAACTTCAAGTTGTTTCAGTCTCCCCATATCTCACTTACATAATTAAAATTTTATTTTTCTGGACTATCTTTATAAATGGGATTTTACTTCATTTTGAATCCTAAGTTTTTGCAATTTGGAAAATGTTTGTGGCATTTATATGCTACTATATGTTCGCTTGTGAAGAAAAAATGTCTAGATAGGTGATCAGCTTGAGAACTGTTGTCTTTCAGAACCTAACAGTTTCTGGAAGAAGGCTGGTATTTATGTCGATGGATTGCAGTTAGGTGAAGATTTTATTGAGCTGCATAAACTTCTGGGAAAGTCCACTTTCAAAGATGCAAAACTCTATGGCCCTGATGTTGGTCAGCCTCGAGCAAAGACAGTTAAAATGCTGAAGAGGTAAGAGCTAGAGGATACGGAACCACCTTTCTTAAAAATATCCTCTGGTGGAGAATCCCCAGTAGACCACATGTTGTTAGAGTTTACTGCCTGACTACGTGGTTTACCAAAAGAGGAAATATTGGCTTAGAATACCAAGAATTCTGGGACAGTTGGTACCTGTGAAAAATTTTGTTGTCAGAATTAGGACATTTGTGTCTATCTGATCCTAACATAGTCACGAGCCATTTCTAGGGAATAAAACTCATGTGTAAATATTGTGTGTGTATATGAGGATCACGTGATACCATAATAGAATTTTTGTTCCAGTTTCCTGAAGTCTGGTGGAGAAGTGATTGATTCAGTCACATGGCATCAGTAAGTACATCTTCTATCCTGAATACTAGCAAAATAATGCCAGTTTTGCTTATTGCCAGTTTTCAAAACATTAACTGCTAATTAGTCTTATAGTTCAAATAAGAAACAAATAGTATCTCAAGTAGTATTGTGTTTGAATTTTAAGAGTAGTAAAACAAATTTGTTATTTTAAATAATGTGGTTTTCTATAAAGATCAAGGTACACTGCAGCTAACTCAAGCAATACGAAAGAAACTAAAGCCAATGACTTGACAAGGATAGGTAACCTAGAAGTGCCGGCACTAGTGGCTGTATCCTCTTGAGAGAGAGGAACTGATTTCTAGTAATTTGGATGGAATGATCTCTTTGTTGTGTCCCCTTTTTGTCTCAGTCCCTCCTTTCTAGAATTTCTGCCTTTTTATTTTTAAAAAATATATAATGGGAACAAGAAAGGTAGGAAGGAGAACAAGGTTGGCAAATGAATTAAAACAGAAGGTAAAGTTTGTTATTTTTTTCTGAATATTTTCTGAATAATTTAGCTACTATTTGAACGGACGCATTGCTACCAAAGAAGATTTTCTAAACCCTGATGTGCTGGACACTTTTATTTTATCCGTGCAAAAAATTTTCCAGGTAATAGTCTTTTTAAGTTTTTCATGTAAAACCAGAGTCCTTATTTTGTAGTCTAGTTAGTTCCTTTATACGTCTATATATTTACATCTTTTTCTAATTTTGGAAAATAAGCAATGTCTTATTCACCCCTTGGTTTCCTCCCTAGCATTGGATCTTACCCATGTATATTGTTTAGAAATTAAAAATACTTCCAATAGGGCTGGAGCAGTGGCTCAGTGGTTAGAGCACTTGCCTGGCTTGCGTGAGATCCTGGGTTCAAACCCCAGCACCACATGCACAACTAAGTGTCAGAGAAACGGAGGCCAGATGAAAAAAATAAATAAAATTGATTCTCTCTCTTTCTCTCTCTCTCTTTAAAAAAAATATTTCTGATAGCCTTTCAGTATAATTAATGGATTTATATTCCTTCCATGCCCTTGTGTTCCAATAAAAGAAAATTATCCAAGGTGTAAATGACGATGAACATATTTTGTAACTGTATAGGACAGGTGGGTCTGGAGGTACAAGGTTTTGGACGCTGTTAATCAACGCCACAGTTGGCCAGGTTGTCAGCAATTACCATGGAAACTTTCCTGTTCCCTAGGTGGTTAAGGAGACCAGACCGAGCAAGAAGGTCTGGTTAGGAGAAACGAGCTCTGCGTATGGGGGTGGTGCACCCTTGCTGTCCAACACCTTTGCGGCTGGCTTTATGTGAGTGAAACGGCACTGTGTAGGGGATCAGATTGCCCCTATTCCCCACCCTGTTAGTGTCAGCCAAAAACCGGATCAACGACAGTTTTTGTGGTCGAGCACCAAAAATTTAAGTCAGGTTTTGCAAGAAAATCACTTGTTAAAACTTGTTGGACATTTTTAACAAATGTTCCAAAGTATTCATTGAAAAGATGAATTGTTTTAGACATTTTATTCCTTAATGGTGCCCTATAAATATGTCAAAGGAGGCCTTCCTGTAAAGAAGCTCATGGTAACAGTGCACTGAAAGTGCTGGCTCTGAGAAGCACTAGTGAGGGTCTGGCCGTATTATAGATCCCAAGAAGCTTAGAGCCTGAAGCATGAGGTCACAGCAGAGGGCTGCCAAACAAAATATGTAAGACATTATTATTTTTTAAGTTATTTTTTATTTAATTTTTATTAAGGAGTTGAGTTATTGTACAATCATAAGTGCGTATAAAGTAACAATATGATATGCATTTGCTCCTAAATCAGTTACCCCCACATCGCCCATACCCAAGTACCTTGATTCTTCTATATTAAGTATTTACTTAATCAGGTCGTTATCCAGCACCAGAAACTGGATTGCTTAAAACCATTGGCTTATTTACGTTCATTATATAACTTTGAGTGCTCATAATCTGTGCTTCTGTACCTCATGCTGAGATTGTGTTTCCTTTCTTCTCCCATCCTGATTCTTTTTCCCCACCATTTTCATTGTTATAATCTTATGATAGAACGTAAGATAGAAAGAGAAAAGAATGGAGATGTTGGTTTTGCCATTTATGAAAGACTTGGGGTGCAGGTGGGCGGGGATGAGGGGAGATGAGGAGAGATGTCCTTAATAGTTTAATTGTGATTCTGCTTATTTCACATTTTTTTCCCTGCTGGCTGAAGCCTTGTTTTTCAACCCTCACCCAGAGTGCATGCAGGAGTTGGCCACAGGATGAGGAATTGTCTCTTGGGGTGGGAATTGGTCTACACTGCTTTATAGCAGTTGCCTTGCCCTGAAAGGGACTGTGGTGTGTTTGTGGCCTTCAGGGATTTGTCATCTTGCTGGTGAGGGAAGATGTGAAGGGGAGGGTGTGCATATTGATAATCAATGCCACTGTGCTAGTGTTAATTTCTCCTAAATGGAGGAATACCTCAGGATCATGTGTAAATAGAATTGAGTGATTTCTGTTTTCAAACCTGAACAAAGCTGGGTGTGTCTGTCCCAGGTGGCTGGATAAACTGGGCCTCTCGGCCCAAATGGGCATCGAAGTGGTGATGAGACAGGTGCTCTTTGGAGCTGGAAATTACCATTTGGTAGATGAAAACTTCGAACCTTTACCAGTAAGTGACTGTTCTTTTTCTATTTTTATGAGTACATGAAAGTATGCTCTGGGCCCCTCTTAGTTTGTAGACAATACTAACCTGTTATATTTATAGATAGTCCTCTCAATAAATAGTTAAATCATGGGATGATTAGTTGGAAGGAACCTTAGAGATAATCCAGTCTAATATTTTTGTGTGACAAGAGAAGGAATCAATAGCCAATAAAACTTTTTAAATGTGGACCATTTGGAGCATGGTGTGGATGTACTTTTTTTTTTTTTTTTGTACTGGGGATTGAACCCAGGGGCACTCAACCAATGAACCACGTCCTCAATTCTTTTCATTTTTATTTTCAAACAAGGTCTCACTAAGTTGCTTAGGGCTTCACTAAATTACTAAGGCTGGCCTCACACTTGTGAGCCTCCTGCCTCAGCCTCCTGAGTCACTGGTATTATAGGTGTGCACCACCACACCTGCCCATGGATATGCTTTTTTTTTTTAAGTGTATTTTAAAATTTTTGTGACTAATGTCACAAGATAACAAATTTGTATCAAAAATTGCTTTGCAGGGCTGGGGTAGAGCACTTGCCTCACATGTAAAAGGCTCTGGGTTCAGTCTCCAACACTGTAAAAAAAAAAAATTATGAAGCAAATCAAAGTTAAAATTGTTATAGTGTCCAAAGCTTCAAAAAATACTTAAGTCATGAAATCATAATTTATTCAACTTTAAAATGATCCAGCGCCATGTATTTGTTTTTTAAAAAAACTTCACCCTAGGAATTGACTATTCGATGATCATCTTCAAGACACGTATGAATAAAGTCTCATTTCCACCCTATCTCCAACTGTATCTGTTGCTAAATGAGGAAATGTAGGTTTTTATTCAAAAAGCCATCTCTAAGTCATATATGTCTAAAAATTAGGATAGTAGAGATGTAGCCTGAGAAGTCTGAATCTGATTTTTATCATCAAAAATGGATGTGAGGATATCTGTTTTCTAATAATTCTTAAGGGAATTATTAGGATACTTGTATTTACTCAGTGTTTCACATTTTCCTTGTTGTCTAAAATATTATTAATAGTTTATTATTCAAATCAGAATCCCAACAAGGGCCACCTAATGCATTTGGTTGATACATCTCCATGTTCAACTTTCAGTTCACCATCCTCTCTTTTGTTCCTTGTAATTTATTAAAGAAACTAGGTGGTTTTTCCGATGTTTCCCACAATCTGAATTTTGCTAAATTTATTCCTGTTGTGTCATTTAGCTTGTTCCTAGGCCCCTTATCTCCTGTAAACCAGCAAATATACTTAGAATCATGAGTTTTTTCAGTCTTTGTTTTGAGAGGGTAAGAATTCCTAACAGATGATGTTGTTCTTCCTCTGGAAGCATTTAATGTCTGTCTATCTCTTCTTTTGATCTTGATAGCTAATGATGATTGTTGCCTAATCCATTGCTGTATTAAGAGGGCTATAAGGTTTTGTTGTTGTTGTTGTTGTTTTTTAAGAGACAGAGAGAAAAAATCAATTTTATTTATTTTTCCATCTGGCCTTTTTTTCCCCAACATTTAGTTATGTATGTGATTCTGGGGTTCAAACCCAGGTCCTCAGGTATTCCAGGCAAGCATTCCAACTGCTGAGCCACCACTCCATCCCTGAGAAGGTTGTAAGGATTTGAAAGAAATTATTTTTGTCTTCGAAGTTTTATTTCAAATTTTTGTCTTCGTATATGTATGTATCTGTGAATGTGTATGTTTTAAATTTCTGGTTTAAACCAAGTATGTTGGCAAACTCTCGTAATCCCAGCAACTCAGGAGGCTGAGGCAGGAAGATTACAAGTTCAAGGCAATTTAGCAATTTAGCAATATCCTATCTCAAAAACTTTAAAGGACAGGGATTGTTGCTAAATGGTAAAGTACCCCTGAATTCAATCTCCAATACACACCGCCCCACAAAAAAAAGTTTTGGTTTGAGCTTTACTTTGCCTTCTTGGATGAAAGACAACTAAGAATATTTAAACCTTCTAAGCAATGGATTGCATTCTTGAAATATATCTTCTAGTGGCTATGGTTCTCTAAATTATGGAAACAGAATCCTCTAAGGATACAAAACTGAAAATAAATTATTTCCCTCAGATTCAAGATCACATGGAAGGGAGAGTAGAAGGGAGAAAGGGAGAAAGAAAAGAATCCTGTTAAATAGCTCTAGGATAAGAGTCACACTCTGGAGGATGACTCTGTGCTTGCCACTCATTTTGTTAATAAGTAAAGATCTATTTTTGTTCTTGCCCTCACCAACTACCATGATTAGGATTATTGGCTATCTCTTCTGTTCAAGAAACTGGTGGGCACCAGTGTGTTCATGGCAAGTGTGAAAGGCCCAGACAGAAGCAAAGTTCGTGTGTACCTTCATTGCACAAATACCAACCAGTGAGTATGAAACACACCCTTAGCCAACCTACAGATCCAATCCATGTGCATATAACTTCCCTCGCTACCACCTGTTGCCATCTACCATACAGTGGCTCTAAGCTGTGTCAATTGGTCCTTTGCTTTCTTTGTCTTTTTTAATATTCATTGTGATATGATACCAGAATCTAACTTCAAAACATTGCTTAAATAGGGCTGGAGCGGTGGCTCAGCGGTTATGGCGCTTGCCTGGCATGCATGAGTATGCGAGTTCAAATCCCAGCACCATGTACACAAGTCTCAGAGCAATGACAGCCACATGAAAAATTAAATAAAAATTGATTCTTTCTTCCTCTCTCTCTCTCACTGTCCTTCTCTCTTAAAAAAAAAAAAAAGCTTAAATATAGCAGCTAGAGCAGTGGTAGAGTACTTGCCTGGCATGCGTGAGGACCCAGGTTCAAACACCAGTACAACACACACAACTAAATGTCAGAAAACCAAAGCCAGATGAAAAAATAAATGAAATTGATTCTCTTTATAGTCAATGAAAATCTGTATAATGATTTTGTCATAATCAATAATGGAAATATACCAAATTTAAATACATAAGGATAGTACGTATGAGGAAATATAACTACTTTTGTATAAACAGGTAATTCATTGAAGGACTATGAGTAGATACAGACATAAATAAGAATCAATAAGAAGAAACAGCTATATGAAAATACTTATCTGCTTGTATCATACCTGAGAAACACTAAGGATCAAAAAGAAGGGGCTAATTACAATAATAATCTTAATTTCAAAAATTGCAGTCCCTGTTTCTAGAGTTGAGAGGCCATAGATTATTTTGTACTCTTGCACTCTGGCTTTAGGTAGTAAACCATATTCCTAAATCCCAGGGATTTTCTCTTAGTTTCAATCTATCATTCTGATACAAAGATACTATAATACTAATTCTAGCCCCACCTCCAAAAAAACCCTGCCATTTCGCATTTTCAGCTACTGGGACTTCTGCGTACAGTGAGGGCCCCACTAGGAAGTAGTGGGGGAATGGTTTGAATGAATAAATTATGACATATATTGATTTATTTTTCTTGTTTGTTTCATTAGTTTTATAGAGCTAGGAAGAGATGCTATTTATATGGTTTGTAATTTAAATTCACATAACTCACAAAATTTACTTATTTACCATTTAACCTTCTTATTTTAAAGAATGGGAGGTCTAGCTAGCTTTCTGTAATTTAGCAGCAAAGATTTCAGAGATCTAGCTCAGAAAGTGGTAGAGGATTTTGGTTCTGTTTTGTGCCAGGGACCAAACCCAGTGCCTCAGGCATGCCAGGCAAGCACTGCCACTGAGCTACTCTTCCGGCTCCCAAGAGCAGTTTTTTTTTTCTCCACGTTTTTTATTAGTGCTTTAAAGTTGTATATAATGATGTAATTTGTTGTTACGTATTCACTCAAGCACATAATATAACAATATAGTTTGGCCAATATCCCTCCCCAGCACTTTCCCCCTCCCGCCTCCCATTCCCTGGTCCCTTTCTTCTGCTGAGCTCTGTTTGATTTATTTTTCTTTTTTTTTAAAGAGAGAGGGACAGTGAGAGAGACAGAAAGAGAGAAACAACTTTATTTAGTTTTTCACATGGCTTTAGTTGCTCCAACACTCAGTTGTGTACGTGGTGCTGGGGTTTGAACCCGGGTCCTCGTGCTTGCCAGGCAAGCGCTGAAACCGCTGAGCCACCGCTCCAGCACCTCTTTTTTCTTTTTTTAAAGAGAGAAGGACAGTGAGAGAGAGGGAGAGAAAGAGACAGAGAGAATCAATTTTTATTGAGTTTTTCGCATGGCTTTTGTTACTCTGACACTTAGTTGTATAACGTGGGTGCTGGGGTTTGAACCCGTATACTTACGCATACCAGGCAAGCTCTGTAACTGCCAAGCCAGTCCTCCAGCCCTTGAATGGTTCTTTCTATAATCTTATCCTTCCCTCCCCTTTCCTTTATTTTACTGTAGTTTCCACAAATGAGAGAAAACATTCAAACTTTGAATTTCTGAGTTTCTCTAATTTCACTTAGTATGATATTTTCCATTTCTATCTGTTTACCAGAAGAGGCCATAATTTCATCCTTTTTAATATCTAAGTAGAACTCCATTGTTTGTATGATTGTATGTGTGTGTGTGTGTGTGTGTGTGCGCACGCGCACGTGCATGTGTGTATCTCACAGTTTCTTAATCCATTCATCTGATGACAGACATCTGGGTTGATTCCGTAATTTGGCTATTGTGAATTGTGCTGTGATGTGGCTCTATGGCTATAGTATGGCAATTTTAGATCTTTTGAGAAGATCCCCAGGAGTTCTGGAATAGCAGGGTCATATGGTGGTTCCATCCCTAGTTTTTTGAGGAATCCCCATACTGCTTTCCAGAGTGGTTGTACTAATCTGCAGTCCCACCAACAATGTAGAAATGTTCCTTTCGCCCCACAACCTC
Source organism: Aplodontia rufa (assembly GCA_004027875.1). Lineage (NCBI taxonomy): Eukaryota > Metazoa > Chordata > Mammalia > Rodentia > Aplodontiidae > Aplodontia > Aplodontia rufa. The sequence goes on along the minus strand of PVKS010003330.1, from coordinate 87,111 downwards.
ACCAGCTTTTATTGTTGTTGGTATTCTTGATCTTTGCCATTCTGACTGGAGTGAGAGGAAATCTTAATGTAGTTTTGATTTGCATTTCCCTTATTTCCAAAAGCAAGACTTTTAATTATCTTTTCAGAATAGGACCAAATGACTGCTCTAAATGATCATAAAAAGAAGATACTAATATATCCCATTATTAATATGGATGCTAATACTTAGTATCCATGATCATATTTGTAATCAAGTTTTTAATTGCTTAAATTAGATAAATATTTTTTATTGAATTAACCTATTTGCTTTTTAGCCCAAGGTATAAAGAAGGAGATTTAACTCTGTATGCCTTAAACCTCTGTAATGTCACCAAGCGCTTACAGTTACCATATAATTTATTTAACAAACAAGTGGATAAGTACCTTGTAAAACCTTCAGGATCTGGTGGATTACTTTCAAAGTGAGTAATTTTCCTTGTTCGTTTCACACTTTCAATGAATTTATTGGTATTTATCAAAATAGTTTTGAGAAGGAGCAAAAACCCAAAAGTCAATTATTTCAAATTCTGACTGTTCTTAATATTCAGGGATACTTATGAATACGAGTATGAGTCCAAAGTGAAATACGTGAATACAAACCAGCAATTATCTTAGAGGATAGTTTGTATTTCAAAATAACTTGATATATCATGATCTACTTGATGCATTTAGATTATTTGCTCTGAAAAGACATAATTCTTGGTAACACAGTCACTAAAGCAAAACATACGTATGTATAATTGTTGTTTAGGGCGTGAAGTTTGGTACAAAATGCTATGGCATACCATATGAGCTGGGTGTGATTGTCTTGCAGCATTAAAATAATTTTTTTGTTGGTTAGAGTAAGAAACAATGGCTAGAAATGTATTGCTAGTTGGATTATTTGAAGTTGGTTTTAATAAATTTTGGTTTCAAAAACCAGTGACTGAATACATCTTACAAAAGCACATATTCAACAGAGTAATAAAGAATGGCTTAGTCTTGCAGAGCTAGGTATACAAGCATTTTTAGATTCTCTCCAGTATGTGTTGGCAGGAACTCTTTTCAGAGTGACTGTACTCTTAATGGAAAATAGCAAAACGAAGAGTTGGTAATCTTACCATCGTCTCCCATCTTTGTACATCGTCTCGCTGTACCTGTGATGTTTTCAGTGACTCTTAGCTTTGGAATGTGAGAAATTACAGTGAACATGATTTCCCCAAACTCCTATCACTCACAACCCAGCATTATAACATTGGGTAATATCCATCCCGATGCTTTTATAAAACTATAATCGTAATTGTATAACCTCTCATGAGAAAACAGAGGGATCTATAAGATCTACATGTTTGCCCAAGTCCCCCTTGTGGGTGTGTGTGTGTTAGTGTGTTACTGGGGATTTAACTCAGTGGTTCCCTACTACTGAGCTACATCCTCAGCCCTTTTTGAGCTGAGAATGGCCTCCAACTTCCATCCTCCTGCCTCAGCCTTCTGAGTTGCTGAGATCATATGTGCACACCACTGCACCCAGCTTCCAAGTCCCTTTCTATGTGGTCCTTGTGGATACATTTAATAGGTTGCATATTTTATAAAATATGGTTTACTTAATCATTTTCCTGCTGTTCAAACGGATCTTCCTCCCCCAAAATAAATGCTACATTTTTGGATAATAGATCCTTTTCTGTTTACTTTCTGACCCTTTGAAATTAGTCTTTTTTAGCATATCTGCTGTTGATAAGGAAAGAGCTTTTCCGAAGTAACTGAGTAATAGTTGTAGATTTGGAAGTGTCTTAAGAGACCCATTCAAGGCCATTCAGCTCAGTCTGATTTCTCCTGTGAGTGCAGCCAGAATTCAAAACCTCTCAAAGGCAGCCGTGTTCTGTGACTTCACTTCGTTCTTAGAGCTATTCTCTCAAGCAGAGGTTGGAAACTGTGCCTCATGCTTGTAGAGGATTCCCATGCATACAACCTTTTTCTGGTAAGGGAGTTTGGCATGCCCTCTGTTAGTTTTTGTTTTTAATGGATTGCCAACATTTACAAATTGACAATTACTAAAATATCTGAATTTCTCTCCTGTGTGTGCACGTGCACACTGGCAGTCAAACCCAGGGCCTTGTGCATGCTGAGCACGTGCTCTACCTCTGAACTACACCTCTAGCAACTCTAACTTTTCTTTCAAAATGTATACTTGGGCATCTATGAGTTTGTTTCTTTGCTTAGCTGGAGTTGGATGGGTTGTTTATTTTAGGCAGGTCATTTGCTTTTCAGTTCTGCACTGTCCCTGCCTGACCCTGACGCCTTATGCCTGCCTTGCTGCTCTGGAATGTATACTCAGGAGCAGTGCCGAATACCTCATGTTCCCCAGGATAACCCACATCTTTGAAGGATAACTGAATTGTCTTCGCTTCACACTAAATGTGCCCAATTTCTTCAGTAATTTTTCTTTTCTGTGTTTAGCAGACTCTGCATTCTGATCACATATTTCATGCTTTTTAATTGGTGAAATTATGGAAAAAGTTCTATTCCCCTCAGTTATCTTGGTTGAATACACATTACTTAAACTTTTCTCTATTTACATTTTGTAAAAAGTATTCCAGAGATGGGCACAGTGGTGCCTCCTGTAATCCCCTCTATTTGGTAGGCTGAAGCAGGAGGATCAAAAGTTTGAGGCCAGCCTAGGCAATTTTGCAAGATCCTGTCTCAAAATAAAATTTTAAAAAGCCTAGGAATACGGCTTAGTGGCAGAGACCCTGAGTTTGATCAACAGTACCACAAAAATAAAAAAGAGAATAAATTATCCCAGATAAATCTGATAAGTTTGGTGAGTATGTGTTCGGTATACTTGCTCAATATTGATGATATCACAAAGCTAAACAATGATCACCCTAAAAGAAACTTTGGGGACGTACCAGGGATTGAGCCCAGGGGCGCTTAACCACTGAGACACGTCCTCAGCCCTGTTTCTTGTTTTTTATTTTGAGACAAGTTCTGGCTAAGTTGCTTAGGCCCTCGCTAAGTTACTGATGCTGGCTTTGAACTTGCAATCCTCCTGCCTCAGCCTCCCGCGCTGCTGGGATTATAGGTGTGCACCACCATGCCTTGCAAAAATAGTTTTTAATTGAACAACCATTACGTTGTTCCTATAGAGGGTCCCGAGTTGTGGATATTTAATTAATATTTGAATATATTTTAAATATAAAAGCAATATTTTTATTTATCTCAGATCCATTTTCCCAGTATCCCCAGTTCTGCCAGATCTGTTGCTTGCTCATTCCTTAAAGCTTTATTTCATCTGAAACTTGACAAATATGTTTTCTATTACCTTATCTTCATGTTACTGTCCTCAAAATATGAAACAAACTGCTACCCTCAAATAAATCCCTACTATCATTGCCCAGCCTGCTGTGGAACTAATCAGGCTTACGCTCAGTATACTTAGAGCATCTTTTAGATATAGGTTTACCTGTAAGCCAAGGTAGTGAACTACATTCACCAAAAGCACTTCTGAAGCTTTTGTGTGTGCTCTTCTCAGGTTCTTCGTTTCCTGCGGAACGCACGCTTACTGCTTATTTAGAGACATTTTTAAGACCTGTTTTTGTCTGTGGTTTCCTGATGATGGTTGATGTTTCCTCTCCTACTCTATCTAAAAATGGTTAGTGATGTAGATGTTAAAACAAAAACCAATACCTTGAACTGAGTCCAGCTGCAATTCAGGCTTCTTCGCCTTGGGCACAATCATGAGTATGTGTCAGTGATATGTCTTAAGTTACCAAATCCAGAGCTAAGCTCCAACTAGGTTAAATAGAGACCGGTTTTTCTTCTCTCAGCTTCTTAGTAAGGACAGGGAGTGAGAGATCTTTAATAATGAAAAATAAATAGTAATGCTACATGGAAACAGCAAAATATCTAATAGTAGGGAATTAAATAATGTCCTAATACTATAGAATTCTGTGTATCCAATAAACTGAGTGGATGAGTGAACAACTATTAGGATGTATGAAGGGAAAAAGAATCAGATTTTAAGAAAATGTATATTGGGGCTGGAGCAGTGGCTCAGTGTTGGAGCGCTTGCCTGGCATGCACAAGGACCCAGGTTCAAACCCTAGTACCACATATACAACTAAGTGTCGGAGAAACAAAGGCCAGATGAAAAACTAAATAAAAATGATTCTCTCTTTTTCTCTCTCACTCTCTCCCTCTCTCCTTTAAAAAAAAAAAGAAAGAAGTATTGTGTATCTATTTTTGATTTCATGAAAACGTGTGTATACGTAAACAGAAAGATGGAATGAATATACATCAAAATATTAAAATTAGTTGTGGTTTAGCAGGTTACTTTTATTATATTTATTTATCTGAATAATGTTGATACATAATATTTTTATAGGGCTCTGTCCCCTTCCCCCACTCTGAGGGAAATCTGCTCTTTTCCCTATGCTTTACTTTCTATAAAATAAAATCCGTCTACTACACTTGCAAAAAAAATAATAATTCTTTTATAGTGTTCATTGTATACAAGGCACAGTTATGTAAGGTACATTACATGTATTACATTTATGACATAAATGTAACTCTTACATTAGTCTTCTAAATTTTCAACAATAAAAAGTGCTAACTTTTTTCATAATACAAAAGCCTTTGAGAAAAAGATGAAGATATGAGCATAATTTAGGAATATGGAAGCAACTATTAGTAGATTTAAAATAAAGTTTTTATTCATAAACACTTGTCTCTACTGAATTTGTTACTGAGCATGCATTAATTTTATTTAGATAATAATGAATATGTATAAGAAATTACACTTGTCCTTAATTTTTTAAATTTTTTGATTCAGTTTTGAATTTTAATTCCAACAGTGAAATACACAGAAAACATAAATTTTTCTGTGGGTTAGCCAAAGAAAAATGATTTTGTTCCACTGTAGCAGAATACATTCTACCCAAATACCTAACTAACATAAGAAAGTGAATGCTTCCTGGAGAGAACAGGGATTTAGACAGTTTATAGACATAGTTACAAGTAGGAAGTTTACTGTCATTTTTATGTTAAATTTCTAAAATTTACATTGTATTCTACATATATGTATACCTCTGCTTGCCTTATATGAAAATATCTTCAATTATATTCCATCAAATACAATTGGCACAACTCCAGAAGTTATGTTATGTTTTTTCTTCCTGTCCCTTTATCGCATTGCATAGTATAGACTGTACATTTTCCATTTTCTGGAAGGGACAGATAGTATTTCAGGCTTCATAGGTCATATGGTCTCTGTCATAACTACTCTTCTATACCACTGTGGTTAAAAGATCGTTTAGGTTAAACACCTCACTGAAATACAAGTTATATTGATATAGGACAGATGAGGCAGGACACTGGAGGAATTTTTAGGAAACAGGTTTAATTATGCTGCAGCAGGTCCAGAGGACTTAAGTCTCAAAATCTGGAGCATGTGGGGAGAGTCTTAGTAATTTACATCCTTTAGGAGGTTACGACATTTATTTAGATCTTAGTACATATTGATTGGTTACAGAGAAAAGTTACAAGAATAGTTATTGGTAAAACACAAGCAGCTTCTTGCGACAAAGAAAAGAGAAACTGTTGAAAGGTTTCTATACATGATGCTCTTAAATATCTGAGCTCTTGGAAGAAAGGGAAAGGGCTATAGACAGAAAAGTGGCCATAAAGGTTTGTCACAGACTTGACAGCCAAGAGAAGCCTAAAATGTAAAGTTTCCCAAGGGGGAGGGGATCTCCTACTACATTTAGAGGGTCCCCTACCACAATACAACACAGGCTGCCACAAAAATAAGCTTGGCCCAAAAAGACTTCATGACTTTTGTAGGGGACACGGGCTCGCACAGCTTGAATAACTCGGGTCTATCTTTCCCCTTTGTAGAACTGTTGAACTCAATGGTCAGACTCTGAAGATGGTGGATGAGCAAACACTGCCAGCATTGACGGAAAAACCTCTCCGCCCAGGAAGTTCCCTAGGCTTGCCACCTTTCTCATACGGTTTTTTTGTGATAAGAAATGCTAAAGTGGCTGCTTGTATATGAAAAGGAAAAGCAGATACTAGCCTTGAGATTAAATATTTCAAGTGTACTGATAAAGACTGAGGTGTAGCTCAGTAGGAGAACGCTTGCCTAGCAGGCACAAGTCCCAGCACCACTAACAAAAAATCAAGTGTACTGATGAACAAAGCAAAACTCAACCTTAGGAAGCAACAAGATGCATTACAAATCAGCTAGAGGGAGATCCACAGACCCTGGGACACTATGCTAGATTAGCATAGTATTTTGCTCTAAGTAGGACACTGCTAATAATAATAATAGCCAATAATACCATGTGCCAAACATTATGCTTAGTACACTGCATGGACTATTTTTAAGGTTATGAAAAAATGTATATGACTGCTCCCAATATGCCCAGGAGGCAAATAAGTGAAGGATATATTATTTAAGAAAGTGCTGGGGCTGGAGTGGTGGCTCAGCAGTTTCGGCGCTTGCCTGGCATGCACAAGGACCCAGGTTCAAACCCCAGCACCACGTACACAACTAAGCGTTGGAGCAACGAAGGCCATGTGAAAAACCAAATAAAGTTGTTTCTCTCTTTCCCTCTCTCTTAAAAAAAAAAAAAGAAAAAGAAAGTGCTTACTTGTTTTTATTTTTAAAGACATTAAAAGATTGTCACGGGCTGGAGCTTGGCGGTTACAGTGCTTGCCTTGCATGTACGAGTACGTGAGTTCAAACTCCAGCACCATGTACACAACAAAGTGTCCGAGGAATGAATGTCACATGAAAAACTAAATAAAAATATTGCTTCTCTCTCTTTCTCTCTCTCTCTCACTGTCCCCTCTTTCTTAATTAAAAAAAAAAAAAAAGATTGTCACATTCTTTCCTTCGTGTGTCACCTCTGTGGGCTCCCATGGGGAAGAGTTTACTGCCACAACCTTGCAGTCATCTGTACTATAGAAGCTTATTTGTACCTTCACAAGAGCTAGATTCCCTGCTACTCCTGTCCTCTCTGTTCTGTTTGTCTTTGTCAGCAGTGGTTTGTGAGAGGATGGTGAGATGTGATGGTGTCAAAGGTGGTGAATGACAATTAAGAGCTCAGCGATCACACAAACTTCAAGTGAACTTTTACAATGACTGCAAATGAGCTTGGTTTTCCAAGAGGAAAAATTTTAGATAGCATCTAATACACCAAAACTATCTGCTCATGTTTATTTTTCTCAGCTGTTTGTTAGTTCTTGTTTCAGGTGGGAAGCTCCGGGCTGAAAGTAGCAGAAAACCCTGATGCAAGTGGTTTGAATCGCACTGCAGCAAGTTTAAGGAGGGCAGGGTCTGGCAGCCGGTTGGGTCTTCAGGGATCCAGCTCCTTTCCCTCTTTCAGCTGTGCCATCTTTATTGCTGTCTTTGTTCTTGGGCTATTAGCACAATGACTTGAACTGTTCCATGGACCCATTCAAATCTGGCAGCAACCACAGGAAGAAGAAAAGAAATTTTTTTCCGTGTCTCCTTCAAAGACTTGAAGAACTCTTCCTCAGAGGTTCTCCTAGTAAACCTTTCCTTGTGTCTCCTAATATCGTATTGGTCAGAAATAGGTCATGTGGCCATTTCCCCAGTCACTGGCAACAACTATACAATGCCTACAGTTGTCTCTGTGTGATCCTTCTTCCCGTGGGGAAGGTTATGGGGACCCCACGGCACTGCCCAAAACAGCTGTGTGCTTTTTATCAATGCGAAAATGTATTATTTCTCCCCTGCATTTTAATCTTCTAAGGATTATTCTTTATATTTATGTCTATGAATGTCACCGCAATAAATTTTAAGTACATTTATAAAACAAGAACTTAATGTTTGGATGCTTCAAAACCCTGAAATTTGTATATGTAAGTGATTTTTACATTTTCACATTTGAAATAAAGTAATTTTTATAATCTTAATATTCTTTAAATAAAGTTAAAGCCTACAGATTCCTATATTTGAAAGTCTCATTTCCTTCATCATTTTCTTTATACCTCCTAGCTTTATTTGTCCTTTCACGTTCTCCAACACCTAAGTATTTGACCTTGAAGAAAAGGATCCATCAGCCACATTGTTTTAGTCAGCTCTCCCCTGCTGTGACCTACGACCCGACAAGAACAATTTTATAGGAGGAAAAGTTTATTTGGGGACCCCTATTTTAGAGGTCCCAGTCCATAGATGGCCAGCTCCATTCCTAGGGGCTGGAGGTGGCAGGCATGGCTCCAGAGAGACAAACCGCTGAAGGTGTCACATAAGGAAGCAGAGCAAACTCCATGCCAGATATACACCCCAAAGCCACACCCCCAATGACCCACCTCCTCTAGTCACACCCTACCAACCCACAGTTGCCAGTCACTAACTGATTGGGTTAAGGCTTTTTATAACCCAATCATTTCACCTCAGCCTTCCTGAATTGTCACATGTGAGCTTTTGGAAGACGCATTACATTTCAAACCACAGCACACATGATAGCAATAGCAACTGGATTCAATCATGATCAAAGCCCTGTCTTGTCTTTTTTTTTGTTTAAACTGGAGATTGAACCCCAGGACTCTATCACTGTGTTACATCCCCAATCATTGTAATACTTTCTTCTTTAATTTTTTTCCCTCAACTTAGTTGTGTATGTGGTACTGCGGATCAAACCTAGGTCCTCACACATGCCAGGCCAGTGCTCTACTGCTGAGCCACAGCTCAAGCCCTATATTTTGTTTTCAGACAGGTCTTGCTAAGTTGCCTAGGCCTCTAACTTGTGATCCTCCTGCTTTAGCCTCCCAATGTGCTGGGATTACAGTTGGGCACCACCACTCCCAACTCTGTCTTATCTATTTTTCTTTTTCTTGTTCCTTCTTCCACGTAATAATACAAGTGAAAAATTAGGCCTTAAATTTATTCTAATAATCTTCTAGTTCATCACCCTGACTTAAGATTCTTAAATGGCTTTCCATTTCTTATAGGCACATAAGGTCCTCCATAACCTCTTGTCTGTCATGTCAGCGAGACTTTTTGAGCCCACATCCTTCTGTTTGTGTTTAATCAATCAAATACATTTATTTTCTGCAAAGTATCATATTGCCTTCAAAAAAATTTTTTTGTCTTTTAGTTTGGCCTTTGTGACTCATCTCCATGAAAAATGAGAATTCCCAAATCCAGGTATGAAATTTTTGTATTTACAGCTTGTCCATTTTGTAGTTGCACTTATTTCTTTTACTTTTTTTAAAAAATAACCAGAGATGGAGCAGAGTGGCTCAGTGGTTGGAGCACTTGCTTGGCACACATAGGACCCAGGTTCAAACCCAGTACCATGTGCACAACTAAGTGTTTGAGAAACAAAGGCCAGATGGAAAACTAAATAAAGTGGATTTTCTCTTTCTTTCTCTCTCCCACTCTCTCCCTCTCAATTTTTTTTTAAACTACCCAGTTCCGTCACTGGATGCTATCTACACAATGAGTCAGGACCTTTGCGTCTGTGGTTCACATCCAGCCAGTCTACCCAGCATCATTTGCTCTTCCAGATTTACTTCTGATTTCCTGCTGTGCTAATTTTTAAAACACTTATCTCTGGGGTTTTCTCATGACCCTTTGAATTCTTCTGCTGAGGCATTGTGGTTTAGGGCATTCTTAAAGCTCTTACGAAAGTCAGCTACATTATTGAGTAGAACTAAACATTTAATGCTGTTTTTAGGAATCGAGCCCAAGAAAAGAGTGTGGCTGAGCAGCTACTCATAGAAATAGTCAGAGGGAAAAGTTATCTATCGTAGCAGAAGATGAAAGTCATCTAAGTGCCTGAGAGGGTGGTTAAGCAAAGAATGGTTAAATAATCATGGTATATTCAAATAAGGAATTATTTTTCAGCCAATAACATCCATTTTTGGAAGGACACGTAGTGACAGAGAAAATGCTCATAATACATCAAGTGAAGAGAGCTGAGAAAGCCTCCTACATAAAGTCTCTATTCAGTAGTCATGGGAAAGATTCAAGTTCCTAGAATACGTAATACGTACTTTACAATGGTGTTGAACACAATCAACATTCAGATGTTCATAATTCTGGTCTCGTTCTCTCCACTTCAACAAATGCGTCAGCTGTCACCACGGGCAAGGTGCGGTACTGTGCCAGCTGCTGCTAGACACCCCAGTGCATATGCTCAGTGATGACTTCTCAGTTCGTATCTTTGATGCAATTGACCCTTCTTGAAATCATCTTCTCTCTCGGCTTTCTCAGCACCATCTATCCTGGTTTTCCACTTATCTCTCTGACTGCCCCTTCTCTGTTTTTCCTGGGTCCCTGTTCCTCTGCCTGTTCTTATATGATGGAGCTTCTTGTGAGACAAACCCAATCCTCTTTTGTCTTGCCCCTCAACACTCTTCTTCTTTTTTATTTTTTTAAGAGAGAGGGACAGTGAGAGAGTCAGAGAAAGAGAGAAACAACTTTATTGAGTTTTTCACATGGTCTTCGTTGCTCCAACACTCAGTTGTGTACGTGGTACTGGGGTTTGAACCCGGGTCCTCGTACTTGCCAGGCAAGCGCCAAAACTGCTGAGCCACCGCTCCAGTCCCCTCAACACTATTCTTGAACTATGGTATCTACAGTTCTAAGAATGGGCCATCCTCTCTTTTGTTCTTTCATACATTTTAAATATGTATTAATTTAAACCTGAGTGTGACCATGAGGTGTTTAATCAGAGACAGATTATTATTACTTTCTTTAAAAAGCAAATACTGCTTTTGATTCCTCACACCACAAAATGAGGTCAAGCAGGGCATGGTGGCAAATCCCTATAATCCCAGCAACTCAGAAGGCTGAGGCAGGAGGACACAAGTTCAAAGCTAGCCTCAGCAACTTAGCCAGGCCCTAGATAACTTAGCAAGTCTCAAAAAAATGGGGGAGAGGGGTGGAGCTGGGGATGTGGCTCAGTGGTTAAGCACCCTTAGTCCAATCCCCAGTACTGAAAAACAAAACAAAAACAGTCAAATGTTCTATTGGTACAAAGTTGAAAGTCTTTTCCACAGGTGAGGAGAGGAGAAATATGATGTTCTCTGCATTCCTGCAGAAAAAAAAGAGGTACCTGCCTTCCCACAACTCACAAAAAGGGAAAGCCCTTTGCTTCTTGGAGACAGGACGAAAAGGATTCTGAGCCCTCAAAGAATAACTTTTTGGATAAAAGTAAAATCTCTTCAGGGCAAGATAGTCTTCCATTTGTCTCCAACTTTTGTGACCTACAGACATTTTGATGCTTCTGGGTCTCACTCCTTCTTGAAGCATCAATACTTAGGGAGCTCCAGTCTTCCTCGTAACTGAGAGCTTGTGGATGGATGGATTTGTATATATCCATCCTTTTGGGTATTTGTCCCTTATTCCTGACTTAGAGCTCTAGAGTTCCTTGAATTTTCCTGGGTGATCAGAACATCTTCATTATTCATTAGGAGCCATTTTTTGTCATACCTAAGCTTATGCTAATAAGCTGACTCAAGATGAGCCCTGGCTGGTCATCCAGAAAATCAGAGGCTTTTAGTCCCACCCCTTATTGTCAGGGTGCAGGTTGGAGATTGAATTCAATCACCAATGATTATAGGTTTATTCCATCATGCCTGTGTAATACAGCCCCAATAAAAACTTTTGAATAATGAGACTAGGTGAGCTTCCTGGATGGTGAACATATTTATGTACCAGGAAGCTAGTATATTCTGATTCCTTGGGGACAGAAATTTCTATGTTTGGGTGCTTCTGAACCTTGCAATATCGATTTCTTCATCTGTTAATTTGTATCCTTCATAATGAACTGTAATTATAAATGTAGTACTTTCTTGAGTTATGTCAATTGTTCTAGGGAATTATCAAACTGTGAGTAAGGGTTATGGGAACGCCCAAATTTGTAGGTAGCCAGGCAGAAGTGCAGTTAACGTGGGGATCCCCTTTGTGGCTGGTGTCTGAAGTAAGGGATGGTCTTGTAGAATGGAAGCTTTAATTTGTGGTGCCTGCCCTAACTCTGGGAAGTTAGTGTTTAAATTAAATTGTAGGACACCTAGTTGGTAAAAAAAAATTGAGAGTATTGTTAGCAAAACAATATTTTCCTTTGTAGACTTTGTGCACCTTGAGACTTTTTCTCTCCCTGTACTAAGCATAGTGCTTTCATAAATTAAGAACGCAATGAGTATTTTGTTATATTAAGTTATTTACAGTATCTGGCCTAAGAAACTTACAATCAAAATGAGAAAAGCATATGAATCACTAAAATACAAAAGGGAAATTACTTAAATTCCATTAAATAAAGCTCTATAAATATTTTAAGAAGAGAATAAATGGTTTCAAGTTGGAGGGCTGTGTCTATAATTCCAAAGGCCCACACAGTGGGAATGGGAAGATGATGCTCTTGCTTGTAAATTTCAATGATAAAATACAGTCACACAAAACAGCAAACTCAGAATCTCAACTGGCCACCTCAACCCCATAAGATCATGCAACTCTAGGGCTCTTTCTCCTACCAAACACAGAAGCCACTCTGATGACAACACTGAAGATTGTGCTAAAGATAAAATAGCCACCAAGGAAACCAAAAGAGACTTAGCCCCAGGAAAGGGCATTCTTGTTAATAATGACAGTTGTAGAGCTGGAACTGGGACCAGCATTGCTGCATCAAGCTTAAGGAAAATGCCTGACCACTCTAGAAATTCTTGCTATCTCCGTATCTCCTCTGATTTCAGCTCACCAGTGATAGGACAACACACTCTCATTCCAAATATAAATTGCCTAAAAGAAAGGAAAAGTTGGACTTTTCCTCTCAAATCTGTGAAAATACACACTAGGTGAGGCTAGAGCAGTGGCTCAGCAATTAAAGCACTTGCCTGGTATGCGGAAGGACCTGGGTTCAAATTCCAGCACCACGTACACAACTAAGTGTTGGAGAAATGAAGACCAGATGAAGAAATAAATACAATTAATTCTCTGTCTCTTAAAAAAAAATAAATAGCAAAGGGAGGCGTCCAAGAAGCTTAACAAGAATCATGTCACATATATATTTCACACATTGGGGACAATGTAAGTGCAGTTGGGCCAACGGAAAGAATGTGTTACTATGTATGTTTCCAAAGGCTGAGACAACCTCTTCATTGAGTCTGAGAATCCAGATAAAGAAGGCATTGGAACACATGGATGAGGATGGATGGATGGTCATGTGGTACCCTCTACCTTGTCCCCCAAACCCATAGGATTTCCCATGAAGACCCAGATCCCCAACAAGTACTCTCATCCCAGGGCCAATGCAGTCTCAGGAGATCCACATTATTTCCTAGTAAGAAAGGACAGCAGGAACTCCTGTGTCTCTGTGGCAAAGGCCAGCAAAATACTGTGACTTTTACCTGGGGCCCGGAGAGGTAGAAAGGGCTCACATCAAATGTGTGCAGTGAGCAATGGCTGTCATTTTAGACCTCTCCTCATTCCCGGAGGTTGGCTTACAAGTCATCGATTGTGGCATTTTATCTGAAGTCTCTTTATTTTGCTGCAGGAGAGTGGCAGTCTCTGGTTTATTGTTTATCAATGACCTTTTACTCTTCTAGCCTAAAATTAAGCTCATCTGTCTCCAATTTCTGAAAAGTAAGTGGCAAAGTCAGCTGGAAAATAAGCTTCAGGATGCCACTGCCCAGACTTATCCTTGGAGCACTTTCCACAAGAAACATCAGGAGTCTAATTAGCAAATTGCAAGTATTTGTTTGTCTGCTGAATAGTTTTAGGAAGAATGAAGAGAATTTATGTAGAGTTTCTGTTAGGACTACAATTGCTATACTTTTACAGTTCTCTTCTGCAACTGGTGAACATATCATAAGCTAGTTCTGTAGAACTGTTATGGACTGCCCACTCCCCATTCCCACTAGGTATTCAAGTGGATGTTGGTCTAAAAGGCTTATCTACGAAGTATATATTGCATTTTTTAAAAAATATTTTTAAAGACAGAGAGACAGCGAGAGAGAAAGAATCAGTTTTTATTTAGGTTTTCACGTGACTTTCATTGCTCTGAGACTTCGCTACATATGTGGTGCTGGGATTCGAACTCGCGTACTTGAATGTGCTGGGCAAACACCATAACTGCCGAGCCACTGCTCCAGCCCCTGCATTCTTTTATTATACAGCATGACAACAACATTTGTAGTTAGCTATGCTGCGTTTCAGATAATATTGTGCTTGTACAGTATTATTGTACAGAAAATAATTAAAATCATAGTAGGCCTAACTCTGCTATTTTTAGAAAAACCTACTTGCAAGGCTGATTCTTGGCTGGCATCTAGCAACCTAAATTTTGAGAGGGTTCCTTCCATTCTTACAGCTGATAAAATTGGCTCACTGTGCCTAAAGTGTTTTACAAACAATATGGTTAGTTCTGAACACCTGATTTCATTCTGAAGTCTGGAATTTTGGTACATGCAATACAGGGTGCCTACATGACCAGTTGGGATATAAACCTTGGGTACTGAGGCTTTAACAAATTTCCTTGGTAAGTGACGTTTCACGTACATTGTCACAATTCATTGCTGAAGGAATTAAGTTCCATCCTGTGTAACTCTGCTCAGAGAGGATTCTTGGAAACTGGCATGTAATTTCCTCCAGATATCTTCCCATGATCCTCTTCCCTTTGCTGATTTCATTTTGTATCTTTTGATTGTAATAAATTGCAGCATGAGTACCACTATTTGCTGAGTTCTGTGAATCCTCCTAGTGAATAACTCAATCTGGCAGCGGTCTTGGGGACTGCCATCAGTTATCTAAAAAGATAATTGCATTTTAGGACTGGAAAAAAACTGGGCAGAAAAGGAATATTAATTGCTCCTTTCACAAGTGAGATGGTCCTCTTTGGTGGGCTTCAAATTACATTGAGCATTCTGATTTCTGTAGATAAATAAAAGCAGCAATTCAAACTAATCCTGAAAATAGACTTCAAAACCCTTCAACAGGACTTATTAATCTTTATAAGATATGGAGATACTGCACATAAGGTATTATAAAAATAAAGCTGCTTTATCATCTTTTCCCCCCAAAGGTGGAAAGAGTATTCATGATGCTTCTTGAATTTTAAATCAAGAGGGAGAGACTGTGGTGCAAATTCCAAACAATGGGAAATGCCAGATAAGTGACTTGCCCTGGGTCACTCACTGAGGAGTTCAATAGAATAACACAGGTAAACTGCCTTGCATCTATCTGTATGCAAGGATTGTCTACATTGAGAGTGATGACCAAAAGTTCCAGCGGCTCGCTCGCCACTTCCCAGTTATCTCAAGTCTTTTGGAGGACTATCAAATTTAAGGTTTTCACTTGTGTAATGAACGTCCCTTGACCCTGAATACAGTTTTAATTTACATCCTTGGATTTGGCCACTTGGTGCTCTTGTTTAAAGGGAAGCATCTAGATGAAAATTAATATTTGGGCTCAGTTGGTTTTTCTCTTCTTTTTCTAGTACAACTGTTCCACATGAATAAACATTTTCCTTTTACATTTATGGAGAAAGCTGATAATAAGATCGTACCCTCAAGCACCCCCGCGCCACCCACACACCTTCACAAGGTAGGGACCCATCCTGAGACGGACCTTTCCCCCCCCCCACCACTGCGCATGCCTGCCAGCGACCCGACGCCTGGGGATGACGTCACCCGCCAGCGCCGCAGCCTCCCGAGCGCCATGCTGCGCCTTCGGGGAGCGACGCTCGCTGGGGTTCGGCGGGCCGTGGCGCCGCCCTGGCTGCTGGGCTCGCGCTGCGGTGCCCTGGCCCTGGCGCACACAGCAGGCGCGCCCCGCGCGGGGGACTGGCGATCCACGGCCCCACCGCTGCCGCGCAGGCGCCCGCTCAGCCTGTCGGCCGCGGCGGTCGTGAGCTCGGCGCCCCGCCCCCTGCAGCCCTACCTGCGCCTCATGCGGTTGGACAAGCCCATTGGTGAGTGCGGGCGGGCGCGCGGCTGGGGTCGGGGCGCTGCTCCGCGGCCTCCGCGTGCCGGTCTCCGAGCGGACCCCTCGGAACTGTCAGTGGTGGCCCGCCCAGGCGTATTGAAAATGAGCACCCGAAAACCGACTCGGCGGCCCGTCGCCGGGGATTCTCGGACGAGTCACCTCGGCATGGGATCGGGACGTTCTCCGGAGGGACCTGCCTGCCCTCACGCCCTCCGAGTTCTGAGCCCCAAAGGCAGGCAAAAAGAAAAAATCCGACTGGTCTAAATGGTGACTCTAGCGGAACATTGCGTTTTCACGGTCCTGCATTTGCACCTTTACGGTGTTGAACCACTTCTCCGTTCATTAGTGTTGGAACCTTTCCACAGTCCTGTGAGGCAAATAAGACTGTTAAGACCCTGGGAAATTAAGGCTCTTCATCAGAGCCAGACCAGAAGAACCTAGTGGTTCAGTGCTGAACATTTATTCCTGCATCACCCAAGTAGCACAACGATTGAAGGCAGCCAGCATATCCCTTGCGGACTGCATGTCAGCTCGTAGTTGCCTGCTGAGAGATTTCCCAGATTTCCTTTTTAACACCTACCACCTCACTGTACCTCTTCTCTATTTTTCTTCATAGAACTCAGCATTAACCAACCTTATGTTCATATTTTATTGACTTCTCTAATGCACCATAATCTCCATATACATAGGACTTTTCTATCAACTCTGTTGAACATTGCCTGGCAGTAGTATTAAATGAATTAATAAATTCCTATCACATCGCCTAGCCTTAGGAGCTAAGGAAACTCCCTGCTTTCCAGGAACTCCAGTCTGTTGGAAAAAGACAGTTGGTGTACTGGGGAAGTATGGGATCAAATATAAAGTACAGAAGGTGCTGCAGGAAAAAAAAATTACGGTGGATCATCATTACCGGCAAAAAAAATTTTGTGTGTGTGTGTGTATTTTTTAAGAGAGAGAAGGACAGTGTGAGAAAGAGAGAATCAATTTTATTTAGCTTTTAGTGTGACTTGTTGCTCTGACACTTCGTTGTGTTTTGCATGGCAGGCAAGTGCCATAACTGCTGAGCCATTGCTCCAGCTCCTGGAAAACGTTTTAAGAGGAAATTGTACTCCAAAGAACAGGATGATTTTGCAGAGGAGGGAAGAGGTCTTGGTGGGGTAAATAACAGTGTTGGAGCAATAAGAGTATGAGCCTGACCTGCAATACCAAGAGGATGTAGAAAAAGCGGGGAGACAGGGGTAGACAAAGCTGAACTGAAGAATAACAAGGAGGAAGAGGATGAGGCTGAATTCTAGCTAACATGGATAGTGACATTTGCCATATCATGGTAAGAAAATACATTCAAATGCCTAGATATATTCACCTGGTCTTTGTCCATCCAAGACCCCCAGTTAAGCTCCTTTTGTCTAGATTTATATACTACCTATTTGGAATCAGGACCGGGTTGTAACATTTGGCAATTAAAATATATATTAAATGATAGGTATAACCCTGCCATCATTGGAATGACCCCTTTTCACAGGCCAGATTCAGGTTGATAGGCATAAATATCTATACTCCTAAAGCTTGACTATAATTCTGTTCTTGGATTCTGCATCACAGAACTCAGGATAGGTTTGCAGACATTCAAAATAGATCCACAACTGCCATTATTACCATTTCCATATTTGAACATCTGGCTTCTATCTTACTGACTAGACATTTTGCCATGTAACAGGAGGCTATAAGGGGGCTATGAGCAAAGTTCTAGAGCCAGACCTCTTATTTAGATTTGGATTTTTACTCCACACATTTGAGGAACCTTAGTTAAATTGCTTCTCTTTGGGCTTTGATTTCTTATCTGTAAAACAAACAAACTGACTTAGTAAGGTTGTCATGAAGTGCTTGGCATGTAATAAGGGCACAGGAAATATTAGCCATTATTACGACAGAGGGACTATTAGAGAAAAGTATGTTTATGGCTATGTATGTTAAGATACCAGCCTTGCTGGGTGTGGTGGTGCACACCTGTAATCCCAGCAATTGGGGAGGCTGAGACTGAGGCGAGAGGATGGCAAGTTCAAAGCCAGCTCAGCAACTTAGCAAGACGCCGTCTCAAAATAAAATATAAAAAGCACTGTGGATGTAGCTCAATGGTAAAGCACCCCTGGGTTCAATCCCTGGCACCACAAAAAAAAGAGAGAGAGAAAGAATCTATTTTTTGGTATGCGTTTTGTTTCTCCAACAATCGGTTTGTATACATGGTGCTCGAGTTCATACCCGGGTACTTGCATGCCAGGCAGGCACTCTTCCACTGAGCTATTGCTCCAGCCTCCAGCCAACTTTTTTTTAGTCACTGTCATATGCCAGGAACAATAACCGACAATTCCTTTTTTAATATCTCTTTATTTAAATTACCCTGTGGGTTAAATATATAATATATATATTTTTTTAATTTTTTGGAGTTATATCTCGTTACTTTCACAAGTAAGAGTTCATTTTTTTGTTTGTTTTTTTAAAGAGAGAAGGACAGTGAGAGAAAGAGAAACAATTTTTATTGAGTTTTTCACATGGCCCTCGTTGCTCTGAGGATTGTGTATGTGGGTACTGGGGTTTGAACCCATGTTCTTGCGCATGCCAGGCAAGTACCCTAACTGCTGAGCCACCGCACAGCCCCAAAATTTCATTGTTTTTGAAGACAGAACAATTTCTTTAATATCTACCAGGAGCTGAGCCGAGGCACCGCGGTTACAGCGCTTGCCGGGCATGCACAAGTACACGGGTTGAAACCCCAGCATCCATGTACATAACTGTCAGAGCAGCGAAAGCCATGTGAAAAACTCAATGAGAATTGATTCTCATTCTCTCTCTCTCTTCTCTCTTCTCTCTCTCTTCTCTCCCTCTCTCACTGTCCTCTTTAAAAAAAAAAAAGTCATTAAAAAAATAGATCAATCAGCATTTTCCAGGAAGCGTCAGTAGGTGACACTCTTTTCACTAAACTGGCAATACAATCTTTCTGTTTTATTGCATTTATGGGTGGTTATGTTTACTTAAATATAACCACAAGTAGTGAATGAATGTTTGACTCAGTTTTCTCAGGCAACTCTGGTCTGGCCTTTACCTCTCAAAACTTGATCATTTTATTGTCCTTTTCTACAATAAGCATTTCTTACCATTTCTGTGTCTGTCTTTACAGAGGGAACATAAGGAATAAAAGTGTCCTGGGGGAGACAGGAAAAAAAAAATGTTGCTGAGAAGCAGAGGGGCAAAAGAACAAGTACAACTTAAGTAATATAGAGATTTTAGGTCAAAAAATTATAGCATTCAACTTAAGACATAGAATATAGCCAGACTGCCTGATTTGGAATCACATGCTGACCACTTTTTATCTGTATGGCCTTGGGAAAATTACTTGCTCTACACTTCAGCTTCTTATTTATAAAATGGGTATAAGAGAAATAGTGCCTGACTCAGCTGTGAGATTCAAAAGTGGTCTGTGAGAGCTCCTGGCACATCGGAAGCACTGTGTATCTGTTATTGTTCTTTTCATAACCATTATCACTACTATTGTGATAAGAACTCTCTGAGGTAGGTGTTCTTTTCCCTCATTTACAGATGAAAGCAAGATGTGAGCCTTCAGATACTTCAGTGTCTAATGTCACTTGGCTTACAAGTGGCAGACGTGGAACTGGGAAGTCTTCTGACTTTCCTCTTCTCTACAGGAGCCCTCCGCATCTGTAGAGGAGCTCAACAGATACCTATTAGTAAGTGAACACAGTATTTTAAAGACAGACTTCTGACCAAGAACATTTTGTTCCCAACTGTACTTGTAAACTGTACATGGTTATACATCTTTCTAGAATATTTTTTTTTCTGTTTAATGGAATGGAACCTTCAATTCTATTGGTACAGGTAAATAATAGCTGTGAAGTGGTATTCTTCTGTAGACAAGGAGGACATTATCAGCTATTCCTGTATCCCTTGCAAGCTGTCATGGTGGCTCCAAAGTAGAGGAAGTAGTCAAAACTACTATTTTAACCTGTTTTTCTGTATCTTGATCTGTAAGATAGTGTTACTAGTTGTGCCTATTTTATAAGGCTATTGTTAAGGATTAGATGAGTTCATGTATAGGAAGTATTTGGAACACTGCCTAACATTTTGTGAATATTGAGTAAATGTTTGCTGTTGTTATTATTTTAGGTGGGGGCACACTAAATGTGCATCTATCCAGGACAACCTGAATTAGGTACTAGACTGGGCATGTCTCAAGGTTTTAGCGTGAGGCCTATCTGTGCCTTTTCTGTTTGTGAGTTTAAGCACCCACTGGAAAAAACTCCCTGATTCCTCTTCACATCCTCCCCAAATAACTTGGATAGTTCTCTTTTATCCCTTTATAGCAATTTGTTACCTGCCCAGTTGTTGCATTGGTCTTTTATTGTTATCGCTTGTTTAACTAATTTCTTACATTTGGTTTATACACTTTTATGAAGGCAAAAACCAGCTCTTTCTTGGTCACCATTGTGGTCCCATTTCCTGCCATAGAGTGTGTGCTTCTTAAATATTTGTAAATGAATGAAGTTTCAACATGGTTATGGGAATATTTGTAATTTGACCACTTTTTGTACAGGATTTGATCTTTGTTTACACAGAAATCCTTTTCCTCTTATATTCCTGATTAGGGAAGAATTTAGCTAATTTATGTAATTGGCACCATAGCCAAACACTAGTTGAAAGGCTTTTTTTTAGAAGTAGAATATCTGTTAAAGTTCACATGTAAAGTCTATTATCTATATAATCTATTTGCTTAATTTCATTGAGTTTCTGAGTTAAATACTTAGAATTAATCTCATTTGTATATATATTTGCAACATATATAGTACAAAATAACAAAATACTGTAAGGTACTTACCCCTCCCCCAAGACCATCTCAGTGTATTGTACTAAGGAAGTTCCTCCTAACTTTTTTGAGCTTTTAGTATGTGCAATTAATACAGAATTCAGAAGGTTTGTGCAGTTCCCCCTTCCCAGAAGTAACTATTATGTTACTCATGTGCCCTTACTGACATGATATGTAAACATACTAACACTCAAAAATATGTGTTTGCTTTATATATAGATGTGTTTTTATGTATCTTCACAGAATTAAACTTTTTTCTTTTTTAAGAGAGAGAGGGACAGTGAGAGAGAAAGAATCAGTTTTATTTAGTTTTTCATGAGGCTTGCGTTGCTCCAACATTTCGTTGTGTATGTGGTGCTAGGATTAGAACCCACATTCTGGCACATGCCAGGTAAGCACTGTAACCACTGAGCCACCACTGCAGCCCAGCATTAATTTTTTTTTTAAGAGAGAGAGCAAGAGAATGAAAGAGAGAAGCAATTTTTATTTAGTTTTTAGTTGTATTTATTTAGTTTTATTTAGTGACTTCTGTTGCTCCCACACTTTGTTGTGTATATGGTGCTGGGGTTCAAACCCATGGACTTGCACATGCCAGGCAAGCGCTGTAAAGCTGAGCCACTGCTCCAGCTCCCAGCATTAAATATTTGAACTTATCCTCTACGATTTACTATTTTTAAAGTTATTCTCTAAAACTTTACCATTTTGTAAACCTCATCAGAAATATATGAGATTATCCCACTCCCTAGTTGTGTCATCAGACTTTTGCTTTTGCCAGTCTTATGGGTAAAAAATATTATCTCAATATAGTTCTATTTTTTTCTACTCTCTCTTTTTTTTTTTTTTTTTTGTACTGTGAATGAACCCAGGGGTGCTAAACCACTGAGGCACATCCCCTCAATGTAATTTTTATGTGTTTCTCAAGGTTAAATATCTCCTCATGTGCATAAATGCCATTTGTATTTCTTTTTGTGCTTGTATTATGTGTTTTATCCATTTTTAATTGAACCGTGATATTTTCTCCATTTCTAGTTCTTTACATATGAAGGAGAACAGTCCTTTGTAATATGAGTTACAAATTTATTTTCCCAGTTTTGTCATATGTTTTTACTTTGCTTATAAGTGCTCCTTACCTCTTTGGGATATGGTATTTAACAATGAAACAGTTAACTGACATGAATTGTACTGTTTTGTCTTTTTTATTTTTGCTTAGGAACCTGGCTACTGTATTTGCCATGTACCTGGAGCATTGGTTTGGCAGCTGAACCAGGTTGTTTTCCAGATTGGTACATGTTATCTCTCTTTGGCACTGGAGCTATCCTGATGCGTGGTGCAGGCTGTACTGTTAATGACATGTGGGACCGTGACTACGACAGAAAGGTAGTTTTATCTGGAAAAAAAAAGAACAGAGTGACTTCTTTCAGTTCTGCAAAATAACATGGTGGCATCACTTTTGAATGCCACAAAAAGCAATAAGATAATTTCTCACTGAAAGCCAGCGTGAGAAATGTCAGTGTCCGTTGAACAAGGGGTATTGAAAACTGCAGTTTAGTTCCTTTCTTAACACCAGAGTAGTCATGGGACAAAGTGTGTACTTCATTTTTATAAAGTGAATTCACAAGAAATTGGGAGGGTAAAGAAGTTAAAGGCTAGGAGTAAAAATGAAAAATCCATCCTGAACTTTTTAGTATCTAAAAGATCTGTGGTCCCTTCCTTTGAGATGTATTTGGAGCCCTTAATATTCTTATGTAAATCAAATCTTAATTTAAATAAACCAAGGCAGCTCTGTAAGCATTAGTTTGACAAGAGTTCCCCTTATCCTTGGTTTTGCCATTTGAGGTTTCATTTATCCAAGTCAACTACAACACTAAGTGGAAAATCCCAGAAACAAACAATTTGTAAATTTTATATTGTGCACCATTCTGAATAGTGTGATGAAAATT
The DNA here is from genome assembly GCA_004027875.1 of Aplodontia rufa. Classification (NCBI taxonomy): domain Eukaryota; kingdom Metazoa; phylum Chordata; class Mammalia; order Rodentia; family Aplodontiidae; genus Aplodontia; species Aplodontia rufa. The sequence goes on along the minus strand of PVKS010003330.1, from coordinate 64,338 downwards.
CTTTTTAAAAATATATTGTTGTAATTTTATTTTATTTTTAATTATTGTTAATATCTTACAGTGTCTAATCTATAAGTTAACTATCTTCAGTATGTCTGTGTTGGAAAAAACATAGTATACTTAGGGTTTTGTACTATCTGCAGTTTCAGGCATCCAGTGGGGTTCTTAGAACATATACCTTGTGGATAAGGGGCAACTACTATAAGTATTTTCTTCAAAACACAACTTTATCCTGTTTTTCTCCCTAGAAAAATTATGCATGCTTATTCTGAAAAATTCATATAGTACAGAAATGCAAAGGATAAAATACAAGTCCTCTTTATCTCCTCCTCAGGCCCCCAGAAAAAAATCAGTTAATAGTTTGCTGCATTATATGCCCTTAGATTATTTTCTTTGCATATTCTAACGCATATGTATAATTATTTCTTTGTTCTTCAACAGACCATTATTTTCTCAAGGAAAGGGGCCATGTTGTTTTCTTTTTATCCTAGCAGCTGTGTCATAATAAGTACAAAAATATTAAATGTTCAAGTAAATAATCAAGTCAACTTTGAGTTTAAAAGAAACCCATAATGAAGGGGATTAGGAATGTAGCTTAGTGGTAGAGCACATGTCTAGCATGCATGAGGCCCTGGATTCATCCCTAGCACCACACAAAAAAAGAGCAGGGCAGGGAAGAGACCCATAGTGAATTATATAAAAGTGAATGATCTTCAGTAAACTCACATAAAGTGAATCACTACCCCTAGTTTGCCTTTCAAACAGCCTGAAATTTCCTTAAGCAAGGAATACTTATAGTAGTAATTTTTAGTTTATAGAACAGTATCAAATTAATGTAATTTTTAATTTAAAAAACATTTATTGAGTACTTGCTATGTATGGTACCCAGTAACAGGTTCTAGGGTTGCAAGAAGGAAAACAGGTAATTAAAGACCATCAGGTAATTAAAGACCACTTGCTGCAACCTGAGAGAGGGTCAGAGTGAACTTTCAGCTGAGGGAAGGGAGTGAACTTTGAAATCAATCAGAATAAAATGTCAGAAAAAGAGTGGGCTGGGAGTGAGGACAAGATTTTGAGATAAAGTTTGTGTTTGGTAACTGCAACTCCATGGTTTGTTATAGCTGGAGGATGGGATGTGATGGAGGGCTGTCAGGAGCTGTGGTAAAGCAGCTGTATGCCACATTGACACTTGAGATGTCTTGATTTGCCAGCAGAGCACTCTTTCTTGATTTGGAGGTTCACACTTCCTGATCAGTTTTTCATTCTGTATCCCATAAGAATGAGATTTCTGACATATAGTCTACAAAATAATTCTTGGACATGTTTAGAGTGATTCATCAGTCTTTTTTTTTTTTTTTTTTTTTTTGCTAACTCAGTATAAGTCTTAAAGAAAACGAGTTAGTACTAATTTCTGTTTAGATAAGTGAACATTTGAGAATAAATATTTGAAAAGCATTTTGTTCTCAGTAACCTACAAAAGCTAAGACCTGTGATTCCAATGAATAGGGAATTTAAAGATGAAATGCAAAATTATAACTTCTGATTTGTTTGATCTTTTTTAATAAACTTTTTAAAGTTTAAGTCCCATACTTTTGACTAGTATTAAAACTAATTACACAGATTTTGACTTCGCTTCCAGGAAGATGGCGTAGACATAATATATAAATATAACTAAAACTCCTGAACATTGTATATAAAGTAAACATTAGAAGACTATAGAGAAAAGATGGTAAACTAACTAGGAACCTCAAGACCTAAAGAACAATACAGTGATAAGTTTTCTGGGTTTTTAGTTTTTGCCTCATATATCCCCATCTTGGAACTTGCCAGCAATCTGGGAATACTAGTAGGTACAGACTTCAAAAAAAAAAAAAAAACCTACGTAAGCCTACTTGGCAGGTGTCAGTGAAGGCCATGTGGTAAACATAGAGCTTATGCCACCATCTGACAGTAACTAGGCAGCATCCTCACCTCCTTCTTTTGACAAAACTATATCTAAAGTAGCCAACTAAAATAATGTTTAAACGAAATCCAGGTCTAATAATACTGTTTCAATTAAAAAAACTCATTATACCAAGAACTAAGAAAATCTCAACTAGAGAGAAAAAAAAGAGAGTCAGTGAACAACCAGGTTGGCAGGGATGTTAAAATCTCACAATGATTTTTTTTTTTTTAAGAGAGAGAGAGAATGGCTATGAGAATTCAGTAAAAGAAAGCATTTACAGCTCTTTGATCAGTGGCACATTGTAAACACTCATAGACCTTAGAATAATAATACCTTGAAACAAATATAAAAACAAGTATTATTTCCAATTTTAAACTCCAGAATCAAATCAGGGATAAAAATCCAAGTCTCAGTGACTGGAGCAGTGACTCAGTAGTTAGAGCACTTGCCTGCATGTGCAGGGTTCCAGGTTTGAACTCCAGCACCACATATACAACTGGGCATCGGAAGAACGAAAAAACAGATGAAGAAGTAAATGGAATTGGTTCTCATTCTCTTCCTCGGTCTCTCTTTAAAAAAAAAAAAAAGTCCAAGAAGTTAACTTTTGTGTATCAGTATGTGTCATTTTTACAGTTTTAGATAATTTGCTTTATTGTAAAGCATGATGTAAATCTGATTAACTAACTTTTTCTGTAAAGAATCAGTTAGATAATATTTTAGGTTTTTGGACCAAATTGTCTATTGCAATTAATCAGCCCTTCATTGGTTTGTGAAAACAGACATACAGTTTGTTAAAAATGGGTGGGCTGTGTTTCTCCACAAAATTTTATTTATGGATACTAAAGTTTGAATTTCATATTTTAATGTGTTACATTACTCTTTAAAAATTTTATTTTCAGCCATTTAAAGCCTGTAACAAACCATTCTTTACTCATTGCACAGAAATAGGCAGTAGACTGGATTTGGCCTACAAATCATAGTTTGCCAAACTTTGATATCAGTCTTACAAAATATGCTAATGCATACGTACATGCCTCGTTGCATTTACTCTATAAGGTAGGCACTATTATTACTTCTTCCTATTTTTCTTTTAATAGATAAGTAACCTAAGGCTGGAAGAGCTTAAGTAATTTGCCAAAATTCACCCAGCCATTAAGTGATGGATTCTAAAATTGGCTCTCAGATCCTAAGCCTTTAACTTCTAACAATTTTGAAATTTTTGGTTATGTTGTTTATTTGTTGTTGGATTTAAGATAATCATATTTCATGACAGAAAAGAACAGTGTATGTAATTTGTCTCTTTAACAGCCCTGTCTGTTCATATTCTTAACGGTGGTTTTGCCCTTAGCATTTGCATTTGGGTATAGTCTATAGACTCTCGCAGACACATTCTTGAGTAACCTGGCAAAAGCACCCCCACTTACAAACAGATAATCTGTTTTCCTTCTCATTTCTGAATTCTGATTGTAAGGCATCCTGTGCTCAAAACATTAGTGTGCCATTAGCCTAACATCTGTTGCAGTTTCCTCTTTCTTGAGAATTCTTGTTAATATTGTGCCTCTTTTCTGTTTGAAAATTGAACTTATTTGCTGTGCCTAGTAGCTAAATAATTAGATAAAGAAGTTGACTATGTTTGTTTTGTTTGTTTGGAGATGGGGGTATGGGGGATGGGAATCTAGCTTTTTTCAAAGGAGTTTTAATTCTTGGCAGTATTTCAAATGTTGATTTCATTCTATTTGTATTCGTACCTTGGCACCTACCATAGACCAATCTCTTGATTAAATGTTTAAATAAATGAGTCATTAAATGAGGCTAAGGTATCTGTTTTTATATGTTAAGGTTGCAAGAACAGCAAATCGCCCGATAGCTGCTGGAGACATTTCAATTTCTCAGTCCTTTGTTTTTCTTGGGGGACAACTGACCTTGGCACTGGGTATTCTTCTGTGTTTGAATTACTACAGGTATATTAAATGTGTGCTTCATAATCATGTATAAAATACCTTCTTTGAAATGGAAAAAGTAGGAGTAAAGTAAAATAGAAATAACTTTATCACAAAGTTGCTTATTGGTGTTCTGTAAAGTAGCTAACCATAAATACATAACCAACCACACATTATAAAATCTGTTTCAAAAATGCTTTTACCTGAAGGAGTTAAGAAATCAGCATTTAATTTGTTCCCAGAGGAATACAAGGCACTTGCTTAGGTTTTTTAAGTTTGCATGCACACACATGTATATGTATAGTTTTAGTTATGCTGATAGCTATCTCTGAAGTATATGGAAGCAGAAGTGATTACACTCATTTTGTAGAAAGAGGAACTATGTCTTTCCCAGGGCCATGTAACTAATAAATGACAGAAGAAAAGTGTGATGGGACTCACTGCTACATCACTTAAACAGAGACAGAATTTAACTTTTGTATATCAGATAACTACTTACAAAATACCTCAACATGAAGGTGGGGATGGTCAGTAAATAAGTGTTACTTTATAGAAACTAGACTGAAATACGTGCCTTACTCTGATATAAAAGTACTTTGGGAAGGTTATTCCTGTAGGATGGTGTTAGATGAACTTTTGAGTGTTTAAGAACATCTTGTGGTTCCATAGTTGCTTTCCTTTTTTTCCTTTTCTTGAGACATGACTGTTTCCTCATCTGCAAAAAGCAATGAGAATCAAACTTGCCTCCTAGGGTCATTGTGTAGATTGTAATGACTTAACAAGTGTAAAGTCCCTAGAATAGTACCTAATATATAAAAGTACTATATGTATTAGGTATTATTATATTTGATTGTTTTGTAACACTAAAAATATTTTTTCTAATCAGTCCTTTATAGTAGGAAAAGTCAAAGTCTAGGAAGAGATTTTACATAACAGAAAATATTAAGATAAAAGTATCTTCCAATTATTATAACTAATGCTTTAAAATATTTAGTGATTTCTAAATGATTAATCCCATTTTTCCTGTTTTCAGTATAGCTCTGGGAGCGTCATCCTTACTTCTTGTCATCACCTACCCACTAATGAAAAGAATTACATACTGGCCTCAGCTAGCCTTGGGTGAGCTTAAATAGCTAAGTATTTCCTTTGATACTTTCAAACTACTGTTTTATATATTGTGTGCATCTATAGACAGAGATGAAGTATCAAGTTAATCATGAATTTTCCAAATTAATTTTCATATTATTAAGAGGACAATTAGTCATTCTTATTGGATAAGAAAATCTTGCATATTTATTACATTATCATTATTATTATTTTCCAAAAATCTTTTTTTTTTTTTTTTTTTTTTAATTTGGGCATTTTGAGCCAGGCCTTGTGGCACACACCTGTAATCCCAGCTACTCTGGAGGCTTAGGCAGGAGGATCATGAGTTCAAGGCCAGCCTGCACAATTTAGCCAGACTGTCTCAAAATAAAAATGGCTGGAATATAGCTCAATAGTAGAGGGCCCTTGGGTTCAATTCCCAGTGCAAAAAAAGAAAATCTAGGCATGTTTAGGTGCCTTAAAGAATTTGAAGATTGGGATAGGAATCACAGTCTACTAGAACAAGGTTTAACAGCTTAGACAACAACCATTCTGTGAAGGCATCCTTAGACCTCGAAGGAAGACATCAGTCTCTGGGCTTCTATAGCCCTCTACTATGACACTTATGCATTTCAACAGTAATTCAACAAATATATGCATTCTTTACATATGACCCAGCACGTAACATATGGCACTTGGCACAATACAGGTATTCAATACATTATTTGTTGGTACAAAGAGAGGTAGATAGGTCAGTAGGTAAGTCAAAATCTATTGTAAAAATATCTACTACTAGACTTTTCTAGTTTTCTAGAGTATGCTAAACTATTCCAAAAGTGATTGTAGGTTTTTGGACCATTTTTCTAGTAAACAAAAGAACAAAAAGTCACTCCAACAAGTTGATGAAAGCCAGATTTGTGAGAAATTTGTGATGGAATTATTTGTCTTCTAAGATTCTCTCATTGAATGTTCTCTTTCTTTTCATTATTAAAAAAAGAAAGTTATATTCTCAACTGACCAAAAGTCTTAGCAGAAGGAGCCTAAGCACTTCCTATTCACAAGATAATATTCAAACCTTTATTGAGCACTGATTTTACTGTGTCAGGAATGATTGTCCTAGGTGGTTAGAAGACAAAAATGGCCAAAACAACATTTACTATCTTTAAGGAACTTGAGGAGGAGACAACAGATAAACACAGGTCACTGCAGTGCAGTGTGGCAGGGATGAGTACTCTGGGAACGTAGCTGAGGGGTTTTGTTTTGTTTTGGTTTTTGTTTTTGAGTGGAGATAGGCAGTGTAATAGGAGAAAGTGGGTGTTTTGAGGAAAAAATTGTTAAGGATACATTGAGTTTAAGGTGCCTGGGGGAGTCACAGGCAGAGACTTTAAGCAGACTGTTTACATTCCTCATGGAAGATGGGCTTAAAGAATAAATATTTGTTCCCGTCTAAGCTCTTGTTTCTGTAGTTTCCAGGGGAAGTCCAGTGGTAACAGAAGCAACACAGGTTTTTAAGTCACATTGGCTTTTATGTCAGATAGGTCTAAGTTGAGACCCCAGCAGTTGCTGTTCACTGGCTGTGCCAGGCACCATAATAGACAGAATAAATGTTCTCATTTAAAAACCTATTTACCTTTTTGGGTGATATTATTCTTTCTTTTAGCTGTCATTTTCATTGTTAATTAAACTCTGAGTCTGTTTCCTTTTTGGTAATTTGATGCTAACAAGTACCATAGAGGGCTGAGAAAATTTGATAAAGGATCACATAGGAAACTGCATCTGCAAAGCCTAGAACAGCAAGCACTTAATACATGCTGATGCTCTTTTTCTTCACTTTGGAATTCTGAAGTATATCCTGACTTCTCCCCTTCTTGTCTTTTACCAATTATAGGGCTGACTTTTAATTGGGGAGCATTACTTGGATGGTCTGCTATCAAGGGTTCCTGTGATCCATCTGTGTGCCTGCCTCTTTATTTTTCTGGAGTTATGTGGACATTGATATATGATACTATTTATGCCCATCAGGTAAAGAAATAATATTTTTTCTTAACTTTGGTTTATATAATGTTGTTAAAGAACTTTAAAATAGGACTGGAGTGGTGGCTCAGCGGTTTCGGCGCTTGCCTGGCAAGCATGAGGACCTGGGTTCAAACCCCAGCACATCGTACACAACTAAGTGTTGGAGCAACTAAGGCCATGTGAAAAACTCAATAAAGTTGTTCCTCTCTTTCTCTGTCTCTCTCACTGTCCCTCTCTCTTTATGACAAAAAAAAAAGAACTTTAAAATAAGAACCAGATTAAGGGGAAAGTATTTTTTCCCTAAAAGAAAGTCATAGTTCATGACTCCAACATAATATTTGTTTCCTGTTTATGTATGTTAACCAAAGAGTTTTTCTCATTTATTTTGTTTAAAAGAATTTAATATTTACTGTATTCCAGATACTATTTTAAAGTACTTTACAAATACTAGTTTAATGTCCATAACAGTCTGCCAGGAAGGAACTTTTATTATCCCCATTTTACATATGAGAAATGTGTGAAGTAATTTGTCCAAATAGTAAGTAATAGACCTGAGATTCAAACCCAGTTTCCAGTGTCTGTACTTTTAACCACCTTTCCCTCTGTATGCCTCTAATCATTGTATTGGGTGCTTTTTACTTAGTATAGGTAATGAACATTTTCTCGTGTTTTTACTGATTCATTGTCATTGTCACTTTAAGACTACATAATATGTCCATTGACTTGGCAAGCCATAATTTTAAATTTAGCAGTATGACTACTTTGGCCATTTAAGTTGTTACTGACTTTACACAATCATAAATAATATTTATAAATATCACTAACATTTCGTGAATATGAGATTTCCAGGTAAACTTTTTTGAGTGGTATAATTGAGTTAAAGTTACACATATTTTGATAGGTATTGATAATGCTTTTTCTTAAGTGTACTTTTAGAAACTCCATTTAGCTTTTCTTGGTTTATGACCTTTTACATTTATGCTTTCTTTCTAGCTTTATTGAGGTACAGATGACAAAAAAAATTGTATATTTTCAAGATACATAACATGATGATTTGATACACATATACAGTTAGTTAATTGACAGAGTCATCACTAAATTACCTTTTGTGTGTGTGGTGAAGATGTATTTATGAATTTTTTAAAAGATTTTTACAACATTTTTCTAAATTATGATTATGTATTCTCAATTATCTGCTTAAAGAATGTGTCATGATTTAATGAAATTCTTTCTGTAATATTTCAACCTGGATTTCATCCTGTTTCCTCTGTTTCCCCACTACATGTGTATTATGAAGAAGTGTATCTGTAATTAGCCTAATTCTTTCTTTCTTTCTTTCCTTTTTCTTAAGAGAGAAGGATAGTGAGAGAGAGAGAGCCAGAGAGAATCAATATTTCATTGAGCTTTTCACGTGGCTTTCGTTGCTCTGACACTTAGTTGTATACGTGGGTGCTGAGGTTTGAACCTGTGTACTCATGCATGCCAGGCAAGTGCCATAACCACTGAGCCTCCGCTCCAGCCCCAGTCAGCCTTATTTCTGAGTAAATTTTGACTCTCAGTTTAGGAGAGGGTACTGACACTTTTTACAGTAAGGTCTGGAGTTAGTGTTTAGAATAACTATATTCCAATTAAATTAATTCTTCAGGAAGATATCGTATACTCATCGAGACATTTGTGATTCACATAATTCTAGAGACAGTTTTCACCCCAAATGTAATTACGGTGTGAAAGGTAAAAGAGATACGCTAATCCCATACTTACTGCTGTTTAGATTTGGGCCCAAAATGATAGCCTGTCAAGTAGCTGACTGTCTGTGGGTGAGTACATAGTTCAGCATGCAGCAACTGAAATCACATGATCTTAATTACAAAAGATAACTACTAAGGGAGACCACACAGCTAGATGTGAGTGTGCCATCAAGACCTAGCTCTACATAAACAGGAAGGACGTGAGGGGAGAGGAAATGATAATTGGGCTAGAGATATAAGTGGATGGATGGGGTTATATGGTAAGTAAGTGAGCATTTTAACAAGACTAAACTAAAATACAAAGAAATTATTGATACTTGAAAACTTTGAGGTAGAAAGAAGCTATGTGAAGACAGTTGGGTTTTAATCCTGATATAGTAATACAAGTAAAAGCCATTTTATGGCTATAAGAAAGAAAATGTGTGGGAGTAGAGTTGACTTGATGATTTTAGCAGTAGCATTTACCTTTGATTTGTCCTGCATGTTTGTTCCTGATCAGCCGTGGTTTTGAATTACTGCCATCTCTCACAGATTGTGATGCGTCTTCATGCTGTTTAGAAGACCATTTCTTCGGTAGTTAGATAGCAGTGATGATTGAACAGCCCTGGAAATTAAAAACTTCTACATTATACATTTTAAGATATGAATTTTACGTGAATTAAATCTCAAAAAATTTTCTTATTTTCTGTTATTAGGACAAAAGAGACGACGCTCTGATTGGTCTTAAGTCCACAGCACTGCGGTTCCGAGAAAACACCAAGCAGTGGCTCAGTGGTTTCAGTGTTGCCATGATGGGGGCATTGATCCTTGTGGGAACGTCTAGTGACCAAACTGCACCCTACTATGCTGCTTTGGCCACTGTAGGAGCCCATTTAGCTCACCAGGTTTGAACTTTTTCTTACTTTTCCCTCATTTTTCCTTGGTATAAATTATAAAAACTTATTTAAACAAAATGCCTTCTAAGTTTCCTAAGTAAGGAACTTCTTAAATAACTGCTTGACTTGTGTTGCCTTGAATTGCCCTCTCTCCTGCCCCAACTTGTCGTATTAAATATTTGACTGTATTTCAGAGAAACACTATAAACCTAAACTTGGATTTTCCTAGAATTATTTCTAACGTGTCTGCCATATTTTCAGCAATACGTGAAGTTTGTAGATTGAGTTGAATTGCTCCAAAAGCAAGAGATAAACAAAAATATTAAAAGGATCTTGATTTTTTATTATGGTTAGCAAACTAATCATTCATAAGTTTGGGTTTCATGCCATTAAGACCAGTACCAGATAAGACATGACATGCTAAACATGTCTAGGTTCTGCCTAAAAAGCAGGAAATTGTCATTTCAGGATGTTTACCCAGAACTACATCCCTCAACCCCCACAAGCTTATGGTGAGAGTCTACATTATTGACTTGTAAAATAAATTAAATCTAATTTTAATCAATTGCTGATAAATTGGCTATTTTATATCTATGTTGCTGTTTTTTTCTTTGTATAGAATTGAAGAGATGTTGTAAACCTGTATTTAGATGATCTATTGTAGACAGATTATTGTGAATTACTTGTCAGTGTGGGCAAGACTTGGACAGCAATGAATGGTATAAAGGAAACTAAAATCTAATATACTGAATTCTCTGCATTGTTTTCCTCACTATGAGTGCCAAAAGATATGAATTGGTGATTCTCTAGAATATCACCATTTTCCTCTTCAGAATTTTCCCCTCTAGCTGTAGCTCATTTCCATGAGTGCTATAATCATCAATTGATTATCTGGTGTGGATAGTAGATATATATTAATATGTAAACACCTGAATATTATATGGCAGAGGAACCCAAAAATTACGAGAACAATCACAAATGTAAGAAATTTGTGGGATCTACTTTATATTTTAAATTGCATATATAGCCTTGTATCCAGTCCTTAATGCATTGTTTTAAGATGGACGTAACCTTCTAGTATTTGAATAGAAAGGCAAATGATAATTTTAAGTCTGCAGACCATATAATAAAGAACTAGTTCCCCAACCTAAGGAAAAACAAGACTTTCATGATATATTTGCAGGGCTATCATGTGGGAAAAGAAGTGTGTGCATACTGGACATGGTGGTGCACGCCTGTAATCCCAGTGGCTCAGGAGGCTGAGACAGGAGGATCATAAGTTCAAAGCCAGCCTCAGCAACTTAGTGAGGTCCTGTGGAACTTAGCAAGATCCTGTCTCAAAAATAAAAAGGGTTGGGGATGTGGCTCAGTGATTAAGTGCCCCTGGGTTCAATCCCCAGTACAAAAAAAAAAAAAAAAATTAGTATGTGAAACATGTTCTGGGTCACTAGCCTCACATATAGGTTTCTACATCCCTTCCTCCATGTGGAGATGGGAAGGATATTTAGAAATTTATAGGGACATCTCTGGTTACCTCTCACACATTTAGTGAGTGAGAATATTAAGGAATATTGTGTTTCAGTGTGCCAGATAGCCCTGCACGATAGAGTTGTCCTGCCCAAATGTCACTTGTTCTTGGTTGAGAGACTTTGCTCTAGAGAATAAAGTTCAGTGGAGAGCGGGATTTGCAGGGAAACAGACTTCAGATCATTCTGTGTAAGAAAGAACTTTCTGAGTACAGGTTGAATATCCCTGCTCTGAAATACATGAGACCAGAAATATTTTAGATTTTTTAAAAATTTTGGAATATTTGCATATACATAATGGGGAATGTGTCCTAAATCTAAACACAACGTTCGTTTGTTCCATATACATCTTATTCACATAATCTGAAGTCAATTTCATAAAATATTTTCCATGCATCTATATTTTATAAAATGTTTTTATTGCATCCTCCTCCATCACATGAGACCAAGAGTAGAATTTTCTGATTGTGGTATCTTGTCTGCTCTCATGTAGGTTTTTGGATTTTGAAGCATTTCAGATGCTCGGATTAGGCATGCTCTACCTGTGGTCAGAACTCTTAATAATATGAGTTACCTCTCAAAGCAGTCACATACCCCTTAACCAGAAGCTTTTAGGACATAGCTTGAATGATTCCCAACGACAAAGATGATAGATTTTTCCATGTTGGGAGACGTTTGGGATACAATACTTACCATTACTTAAAATTCTATATTGATTTGTTTCTTTCTGATGCCCCAAAGCCCTGACTAAGTACCAATGCAGCATTATGTTCTTCTCTTACAGATTTACACTCTAGACATCCACAGACCTGAGGATTGTTGGGATAAATTCATCTCCAACCGAACAATAGGAATAATAATTTTTTTAGGGATTAGCCTCGGGAACTTATGGAAAGAAAAGAAGACTGATGAAACAAAGAAAATTAAAGATAGTAGAATAGAAAATTAGCAAATAAAGTTTAGGAATTGGGGAAACAAATTTTAACAAAACAGCCTCAGGTCTTATAACCAGTTAATTAGATTGAATAAGCAACCTGGTACAATATGTTAAAGAAGAAAGAACCAGAAGATGAAGATTTAGATCGTATTTTCCTGATTTTTTTCTTTTTCTTTCTTTCTTTTGTGTGTGTGTGTGTGTGTGTGTGTATGTGTGTGTGTGTTTCCTCCACTTAGTTGTGTATGTGGTTCTGGGGAATGAACCCAGGTCCTTATGCATGCCAGGCAAGCACTATAGCACTCGGCCACCTCTGCAGTCCACCTGGATTTTATAATACAACTGTTTGCTAGCAAAATTCTTCCTCTGTCACAGAAACCAGGGATTCTTCAGGATTTGAGATGGCCTTGAGTATTTAAGTTGATGCATTCTTCTGCCCATTATAATTCTCATCTGAAATTATAGAAATTGTATGAGTCTTGGCACTTTAGAAAAACCTGTATCTCATCCAAATGAATGTCTCTAGGAAAATGTACTCTGTATATATTATTTATATTATCCAATTATAATTTATAAAGCAGAAACATGTTTGAATGTGTCATTCCTTCCCTCACTCCTTTCAGAATGTTTCCAACACAGTAACCAGAGTTAATACTCTCAGTACTCTTTTTTTTTTTTTCCTATACCAGGGATTGAACCCAGAGACACTTAACCACTGAGCCTCATCCCCAGCCCATTTTTCTTTTTTTTCTTTTTTTTTTTTTTTTTTAATTTTGAGACAGGTTCACTCTAAGTTGCTTAAGGCCTTACTAAGTTACTTAGACTGCTGGGATTACAGGCGTGCACACCATGCCCTGCAACAGAGTAATTCTCTTAAGTGATCTAAGTAAGGTCATATCATTCATCTTCCCAGAATCCTTCAGGATCTCACCTGATCACTCAGTACAAACTCAGAATCCTATGACCTGCCAGGCTTTCACGATCTGGGCTCATCTTTCATTACTCTTCACACTCAACACCTGCTCCAGCCATTCTTCCTGCCTCTTGTTTTCAGTCAGGCTAGGCAGACTGCAACCCCAGGGCCTTTTCTTTTGCTATTCGTTTTGCAAGTGAAAATTGCATCTTTTTCCTTTACTGCAGGTTTTTTCTCTCTCTCCCTTCCTCCCTCCCTTCTTTCTTCTCACTAAATTGCCAAGGATAGCCTTGAACTTTCGATCCTCCTACCTCTGTCTCCCAAGTCACTGGGTGCATAGGCATGCATCACCACTCCTGGCTACCAGTCCTTTCTTAAATGTCCCCTTCTCAAAGAGGCTTTTCTTAGCCACTGTTACTAAAATTTACACATATATCACTGGTAATTCTTGACTCTCTGTTCTCTTTTTTTTCTTCAGAACTTATTAACCTCAATTATATTTTACTTGATTTAAGTGACTGTCATGAACAATGAGATGAAGAAGAGGCAGTCTCTTGTATATGTGAGTTATGGGCAGCAATAAATGTTGACTTGCATAATGATGATGATAGCAATGCAACTAACAGCATTTACATATGCCCTTCACTGATCAATAAACACAGGAAAATTTGTTTAACTTTTTTCAGCAAATAATGAAACACTAGGACAGGAATAGCAACTTTAATTCTGCTATAGCAGCAGTGAGTTGAGGGGGGAAGAAGTAGGAACATGGTACCCTACTTTTAATTAAATAGGATTGCCTTCCATTTTTATCTAATTCTTATGCTGCATCAAGATAGAATTTTAGGGGTTGGGGATTTAGCTCAGTGGCAGAGCGCTTGCCTAGCATGCACAAGGCTCTCAGTTCGGTCCTCAGGCCTGAAAAAAAAAAAAAGATATAATTTTAATTGTTGATTTGTTTTCTTAATAATTTCACCTTATATTTTTAAGTGCATAAACATCTTAGCCCATTACCACTGGCTCCAGTTAAGAGGAGGATAAATGCATTGGTTTCATTTTCCTAACTGATGAGAGTTAAAATGGAACAAATTGTGGAATCAATAAAAATCTAGCAGCCATTTGTGATAAATGGGGACAGGAGAAGAGGAAGTTAATTCATAGATCCACTTGCTCTCAAAAGCTGCTAAAACTTAACTGAATCATTTGAGTTCTTTTTCATTTCTGTTTTCATCTTCCAGTAATAAAATGGATAAGGGTAAGATAGAAAAAATGATGAAGTAGCCTTTAGAATCAAGGACTCGAAAACAACTCGGTCAGAAAGAACAACAGTCATTAATCTACGGTGAGGATTGTCTATCCCCTGCATAATTGTGAGGGGTATTGCCAGACTTTTACGATAGCAAAGAAACCAGTCTTGCCTTTGGAAATTCATTCAATGGAGAGAGTCCTTGACCTAGTCTTTTACTTTAAATTCTGTGAATATTGTATAAAGAAATGTGTAAAAGAACTTTATAAATTGTGAACAGTCATCTTGCATAATTTTATGGTCGGGGTGGAGGTAGAATGGGAGCTACAGAGTCTTAAAATTATATCACAAGTCCTATCTCTCCTTCCTGGGATTTCTTTGCTACATTGCTCAGTGCCTCTACCAGATTGTAAAGGCCTTCACAATTAGGCCATACCCTAGTATTTCCTAACTCAACCTCCAACCCCTACCCTCTGGCTGGTCTCTTCACCATCCAGAGGTCACACTCACACACCCTTCTGTCATTATAGCTGTTCTACCAGAGGTTAAGAACTAGCTCCTGGAGTGAGAGGCCCATGTGTGAACCCTCTGGCAGTCTTCAGCTAGGACCCCTCTTGCACCATGTCCTCATCTACCGAACTGAGCTGTCAGCAATATTTAACCAAGTTGGTTTATGTTCAAGTTATGGGCTGACTTTTTTCCCCCACTTCTTTTTGTTGTTATTTTGTTTGTTTGTTTTAAAGAGAAAGAGGGAGAGAGCAAGAGAGAACCAGTTTTATTTAGTTTTTCATGTGGCTTTCTTTGCTCCAACACTTTGTTGTGTACATGGTGCTGGAGTTCAAACCCACGTCCTCACGCATGCCAGGCAAATGCTGTAAACACTGAGCCACCACTCCAGCCCCTCCCCTTGTTTTTTGTTGGTGCATTATAGTTGTATGCAAGAATGGGTTTTGTTGTTACATATTCATATGTACACAAGTAACAATATAATTTGGCCACTTTTCTTCCCAAGCACTTCTCCTTTCCCTCGCCTCCTCCACTTACTGGTCCCTTTACTGTAGTGAGCTCTCTTTGAAAATTGTTATTTTACTTTTCCAGCTTTTATTAATTGTTTGGAAACTGTTTAGTGTCTTAGTTTTTGTCTTAGTACAAAATACACTTGAATTTTTTTAATTGTCCCTTTTCTCTTCCCCTTTTCCTCCCATCCTTCCTCCTCTCTCCCTTCTCTTCTCTCTACTAGACTTCCTTTGACTATTAATTTGTATTTGAATGTTTCTTTAAGTAATCTTATCCTTCCTGCCCCCTTTCCTTTGTTTTACTCTTAGCTTCCACATACGAGAGAAAACATTAAAATTTTGAGTTCCTGAGTTTGGCTAATTTCACTTATTCTCCATTCACTTATTCTCCATTTCCATCCATTTACTGGTAAAGGCCATAATTTCATTCTTCTTAATAGCTGAGTAGAAATCCATTGTATATATATAAATATGCCACAATTTCTTAATCTGTTCATCTAATGATGGGCATCTGGATAGCTTCCATAACTTAGCTATTGTCAGTTGTGCTGTTATAAACATTTATGTGACTGTCACTGTAGTAGGCCAATTTTAGACCTTCTGGGAAAATACCCAGAAGTGGGATATCTGTATATAGTGGTTCCATACCTAATTTTTTGAGGAATCTCCATACTGCTTTCCAGAGAGGTTGTACTAGTCTGCAGTCCCACCAACAATGTATCAG
Organism: Aplodontia rufa; assembly: GCA_004027875.1. Taxonomy (NCBI): domain Eukaryota; kingdom Metazoa; phylum Chordata; class Mammalia; order Rodentia; family Aplodontiidae; genus Aplodontia; species Aplodontia rufa. The sequence continues at coordinate 48,369 of PVKS010003330.1, read as the reverse complement.
GGTTCCTTTCTCCCCACAACTTCACCAGCATTTATTATTGTTTATATTCTTTACCTTTACTATTCTGACTGGTGTGAGATGAAATCTTAATGTAGTTTTCATTTACATTTCCCTGACTACTAGAAATGTTGAACATTCTTTCATATATTTATTGGCCTTTTGTGTTTCTTCTATTGAGAAGTTTCTGTTTAGTTCTTTTGCCTATTTATTGATTGGGTTATTTGGTTTTTTGGTGTTAAGTTTTTTGAGTTATTTGTATATTCTGGATATTAGTCCTCTTATCAGAAGACTAGCTGGCCAGGATTTTCTCCCATTCTATAGGCTCTTTCATCACAGTCTTAATTGTTTCCTTAGCTGTGTAGAAGCTTTTACTTAAATGGCATCCCACTTGTTGATTCTTGGTTTTATTTCTTGACTTTGGGGTCTTGTTAAGGAAGTCAGTGCCAGCTCCTATATGATGGAGTGTTGAGCCTATGTTTTCTTTATTTTCTTCTATCAGTTGTGGGTTTCTGGTCTAATTCCTAAGTCTTTGATTCATTTAAATTTGAATTTTGTGCAGGGTGAAAGATATGGATCTAATTTCATTTATCTGCATATAGCTATCCAGTTTTCTATGGACCGACTTTTATCCCTCCAAAATTCATACATTGAAGTTCTAACCCATTGTACCTCAGAATGTGTCTGAATTTGCAGATAAGATCTTTAAAGAAGTGATTAAATTAAAATGAGGTCTTTGGGGTGTATGTTAATCCAGCGTGACTGGTATCCTTATAAGAAGAAGGAAATCTTAGACAAGTACATGCACAGAGAGACAAGTAAAGGAGAGAGGCCTCAGAAAAAGCCAAACCTGCTCGCACTTTGATCTCAGCCTTTTTGCATCCAAAACTGTGAGAAAAGAAATTTGTTTTTTAAGCCAGCTGGTCTGTGGTATTTTGTAATGACAGTCCAAGTAGACTAACAGGAAGCCCTGAGCCCAGCATGGGAGAGGCTTCTACAAAGGGAGTTCACCAGGTACTCTCTTTTCCCTGCAGTTCTTTCTTTTTGTCTCAAAGTACAAATTTTGGCTCTTCTGGTGTCCACAACTGTGGTAGGCTGAACAAAGCCCTCCCAAAGATGTCCATCCACATTGTAATTCCCAGAATTGGTAAGTGTGTTACATGGTAAAAGATACTTTGCAGTTATAACTGAGTTAAGGCTCTTGAGATAGGGAAATTATCAGTTTGCCAAGGAGTGCAACATAATCTCTAGTCCTTATAAGAGGGCAGAAAAGTCAAAGGCAGTGGTAAGAGATGTGATAGCAAAAGCAAGATAGTGGAATGATGGTGGGAGGGTGTCATGAGCCAAGGAATGCAGGTGGCCTTTGGAAGCTGAAAATGGAAACAGGTACACCGGAGCACACAGAAGGAACCAGCCCTGCTGACACCTTGACTTTAGCCCAGTGAATCAGATTTCTGATCTCCAGAACTATAAGGAAATAAATTTGTGTCCTCTTAAGCCACTAGATTTATGGTGATTTGTTATATAGCAGGCACAAGAAACTACTACGACTATTCCAGCTCTCACTGACCTGTCCTCTAAATTCACAGAGCACTTAGTTGGTACCAGTGGAGCAGTAGCTAAAAATTTAAGTCCTGACCACAGCTGCTTGGGTTGGAATCTTTAATACCTACTAGTGGAATGATCTTGAACAAACTCTCTGTTGCCTGGGGTTCAGATGCTCAAATAGGGATGATAATAAATACCTTTCACATGAGTTTAAAATTTTTCTGTCTATCCCTGTTAGAATGAAAATTTTATGGTAACTAAGACTTTGTCATATTTGCTGAAATGTCCCCAGTATGCCACACCATAAGCACTCAAATATTTGCTATACATCAAGTGAGCTAACATTTGAGCTACTTGCCAGACCTGGTGTTAGCTGCAACTATTAGAGAATGTGTGTGTGTGTGAGTGTGTGTGTGTGTGTGTGTGTGTATGTTACTAGGGATTAAGCCCAGAGCATTGCATATGCTAGGTGAGCACTCTATCACTGAGCTACATCCCCAGCCCCCAACCATTAAAAATCATATCATCAATGACATCTAAAGTTTACAATATGAGGCACCATAGTAAGAATGTTTTCATGTACACATGATTGAAACTATGTAAAATATAGATAATGAAGATTAAAGAAGCAAAAGTTTTAGGTAACAGCTTTGTAATAAAATTAGAAGGCTATTTTCAAAATTTCATGTTTTAAGCTAATCCAATACAATTTGTAATTTTAATATTTGCAAGGTAACCTATATGTAGTCCTCACAAAAACAATGGCAAGGTTGTTATTTTCATAAATTCTTTCGAAAATAAAGAATAAGATTGAGAACCAGAGGAAGACATACACTATCCCCAGACTTCCCTGTCTTCCTTTGAGCATAATCTTTGGCCAACATTTGAAAAAGAACTACAGTTCTAAGAAGATAAACCCCAACAGAGCATTTAGGTTAGACTATCATTGAACTACTAAGAATAACACTATAAAACAGTCATAATCCCATCTCATAGTAGAGGCAAACCAATTTCTTAAGGATGTAAGAACTTCCTGTAATGTTGGGTAATAAATGCTACACCTTGCAAATTACCAGAAACATGGCCAGGAACAGCGATATTGCCTTACTTATCTTCAGGAACTGATAAAGGACATGAAGCAGTTGCCCACCACTTTCTTATGTCTTAACAAAATAATAATTACTGCATTTTCCTCCTAATGAGAATAGTGTGTACATCGTGGGAAGTCCAGAAATATAGAAAAGCACAAAGGGAAAATAATCATTTATAACATTATCCAAAGACGTGTACTTCAGACTGATAGCTTTCTAGATTTTTTTATTGAGAAATTTATTTTTTGAACCACCATACAAGTTTTTAACAAAATAACATAAAATGTATATAGATTCTGAAGATTAGATTTACGCCCAAGAGTGCCCCCACAATTACCCACCCTTATCCCTCCCTTCCCCTTCCCACAGTATCTCTAAAAATGTATTAGGTTGTATAACATTACACCTTATCTGGATTTAACACATGATAACGGACCACCTTTCTCAATGAACAGGGTCTAGCTCCAGCCTCCACAGATGAGTGGAGACATTCAACCCTTGGTTCTCTGGGTTCTGCTGATTTCACTCAGCATAATTTCTTCCATAGCCATCCATTTTACCTTCAAAGGCTGCAATATCATTGTTTCTAATTGCTGTATAAAATTCCATGGTATACATGTACCATGTATACAGTTTTTGGATCCATTTATCCAGTGAGGACATCTGGGTTGTTTCCATAATTTAGCTATTATAAATTGAGCTGCTATGAACATAGATATTGCTGTGTCACTATAATGTGCTGATTCTAAATCCCCTGGAAAAATACCCAGGAGAGGAATAGCAGGATCATATGGTGGGCTCATCCCTAGTTTTTTGAGGATTCTCCACACTGCTTTCCATAGGGGCTGTACCAGGCTGCAGCTCCACCAACAGTGTGTTAATGTGCCTATCTCTCCACAGCCCCTCCAGCATCTATTATTGTTTATTTTCTTCATTTTTGCCAATCTACTGGTGTGAGGTGATATCTTAATGTAGTTTTCATTTGCATTTCTCTGATTACTAGTGATTTAGAGCACTTTCTCATGTATTCATTGACTTGATCAATGTCCTTTGTTGAGAAGTTTCTGTTTAGCTCTTTGGCCCATTTATTAATTGAGTTGTTTTTGTTTTTGTAGTTGAGATTTTTGAGGATTTTGTAGATTCTGGATATGAGGCACCTGTCAGAGGAATCATAGCCCATGATTCTCTCCATTTCCGTAGGAAACCTCTTAACTCTTTTGATTGTTTCCTTGGCAATACAAAAGCTTTTTAGCTTTATGGCATCCCATTCACTGATTTTTTACTTTACTTCCTTCACTTTAGGGCACATGTTGAGAAAGTCTTGCCTACTCCCAAATGCTGAAGTGTTGGACCTAATTTGTCTTCCATCAGTTGCAAGGTAGCTGGTTTAATTCCTAGCTCCTTGATCCATTTTGATTTGATTCTTGTGCAAGGAGAAAGAATATGGGTCTAATTTCAACTTTCTGCAAGTGGCTGTCCAGTTTGTCCAGCACCATTTGTTGAAGAGGCTGTCACTTCTCCATGTAATATTTGTCCCCCTTTGTCAAAAATCAGATGTTTAAAGATTTGAGGGTTTGTTTCAGGGTCTTCTATCCTATTCCATTGGTCTTCTTTCCTATCTTGATACCAGTACTGTGCTGTCTTTGTTGCTACAGCTCTATAATATAGTTTTAAATCTGGTATGGCAAACTTCCTGTTTCATCTTTCTTGCTTAGTAGTGTTTTGGCAATTCTAGGTTTCTTATTGTTCCAAATGAATTTGAGAAGCTTTCTAGATTTTTAATAGGCATATAAAATATTTTTAATAAAGGCAGAGCCATACTGCACTTCCTTTTCAAAATTTACTTTTTTCACTAGACACAGAGGTCTATACCTATAATCCCAGCAATTTGGGAGGCTGAGGCAGGAGAATTTAAGTTTAAGGCCCACCTCAGCAATTTACCAAGACCCTGTCTCAAAACAAGAAGGGCTGTGGGTATGGCCAGTAGTAGAATGCCCCTGGATTCAACCCCAATGCCATTGGAAAAATATTTTTTTCACTTAATATTTTCTCATGTCATTAATCATTCTTTCAAAATTACAGTGATTATTGATGGCTTAAGTTACTACCATATGTATGTACTGTAATGTAATCACTCTTACTATTGAACAAGTAGATTTTTTACATTTTTTTTCTCGCAAACACTAGTGCTATGAATAGATTCATATCTTTGGCCATATCTCTGATCATTTCCATAGGAAAATGCCCCAGAAGCACAATGTTGCTGTGTGTATGCATGCCTATTTCCAGGGCTTGCAGGGTGGGAGTGGAGGATTGGGTATGGGGGTGTGCACATTTTTAAAGTTTTGAACATGTTTTCTCAAATTACCCTCCAGAAAGATCTATATTTTCATCCAGCAGTGCACAAAGGCCTCTTTTCCTCATACCCTCACCAACATGAGATAAAATTTTCTTAATGCTTGCCAATTACATAAGCAAGAATAAGTTGTTCCACTTACAAGTCTGTGACTACTAGTGTAATTGAAGGTTTTTCAAAATGTTTGTAGGACGTTTGTATTTCTTTGTGAGTTGATTGCAAGCCTTGATTGTTAATGGGTGCTGCCTTGTTCTTCATATATCCAAGGTCTGATATTTTTTCTTCATCTTTGTGTGTGTGTGTGCGCATGTGTGCGTATATGCGTGTGTGTGTTACTGGGGGGTTGAATCAGAAGCACTCCACCACTGAGCTATATCTCTAGCCCTTTTTATTTATTTTGAGACAGAGTCTCCCTAAGTTACCTGGGATGGTCTAGAATTTGTAATCCTCCTGCTTCAGCCTCTGGAAAAGCGGGGATTACAGGTATACACCATTACATCTGGCTCTCAGGTCTAATGTTTGACATCCTTAGACATGTGTTCTCATTTGAGAGGATCGTCATTTTATTATAAGATTTTAGATTTCATGCTTTATATAGAACTCTTTGACGTGAACATAACATTTTAACATTTTTGTAGTTGTTCTTGATGATATATACTATGTGCAATCGTCAAATATTTGTTGAATATCTTCTGTGTCCTAGACCCAGGCTAGTTGCTAAAGACACAGATGAATTATACAGTTCTTTCTTCAAAAAACTTACATGTGGTATGTAGCACAGTGCTGTCCGGTACAGTGGCCACAAGCCACACACAGCTGTTGCACACTCAGACTTGGCTCATCTGAATTGGATAGTCCTATAAATATAAAATACACACCTAATTACAAAAACTCAATAGGAAAAATGAATGCAGAATATCTCATTAATTATTTGTTGACTTCAAGTTGGAATATTTTATACATCAAGTTAAATACAATGTATTATTAAAATGAATTTTCCTATTTTTACTTTTTAAATGTGGCTGCTAGAAATTTTTAAATTGCCTTAGTGGCTAGCATTATATTTCTGTGATATAGCTATTCACTATTGAGTGATATACCAAAGGTTTGACCTATAAAAATGACAAGCTCACATGGTTCAATCTAATAAGACTTTAATTATCTATATAGACCAACAACACATTCATGAGAGTACTTAGAAATACTTAAGAAAATGAGTAGTTTACAAAACACATGTCCTAGATTATATCTTGAAATACTTCCTGTTTTCTCTCTTCTTATTTTTCTTTCTAAATTGCTTGTAGATCAACCTAAGTGTGTCTGCAGTGAGACTGGCCTTCAGTATTACACAAGTCAGGTCCTAATCCAGTTTGTGTTGAGAGAATCATTGTTAAAACTCTCTTACGTGTGTCATCTCATTTGGGATGATATTACTCAGGTAAGAAGAAATGTTCAAATTCATTTCAAAAAGCAGAAGTTCTGAAAATTCAAACAACCAAGTGAGAGTTTTGTTGTTGTTTTGTTAGTGCTGGGGATTGAACCCAGGGGTGCTATCACTGAACAACATCTCCTTCCGTTTTTATCTTTCATTTTAGATAGGGTCTCCCTAAATTGTCCAGGCTGACCTTGGATGTGGGATCCTCTTGCCTCAGCCTCAGAGTAGCTGGGATTACAGGTGTGCATCACCACACCTGGCTCAGGTGAGTTTTTAAAAAGTTTTAAAATTTCAGTTCCCAGTGATGACCAGGATACAGTAAAGTGAACATATTTATCCCTTGCTGTTGGCAGTAAGGAGAGCATCTTAGAAAGCAGTGTGGCAATGCATAATAAAACCATAAAACTGGGGGCTGGAGCGGTGGCTCAGCGGTTTCGGCACTTGCCTGGCAAGCACGAGGACCTGGGTTCAAACCCCAGCACCACGTACACAACTAAGTGTTGGAGCAACTAAGGCCATGTGAAAAACTAAATAAAGTTGTTTCTCTCTTTCTCTGTCTCTCTCACTGTCCCTCTCTCTTAAAAAAAAACCATAAAACTGTTGATAAATTAGATGGTCAAAGAGGAATGTAATTTCTTGAATACTAAGAAACCTTGCTGAAGTCTGACAAACAGGAAGCATTCATGACTCAGTTGCAAACTGTTGATAGCACTTAGACACAGGTGCTGGCTTTGGGGTGGACCAGGTCTTCATGTGAATCCCTGCCATGTTACATAAACTCAGAGCCATACTTTCCTTATCTGCTAAGTATAGGGAATGATACTACACTTAATAGTTATGAGGAATAAGTGAAACAGACTTCCTGGTACATGATAAAAAACCTTAAAAGCTGGCCTCCCTGTACTTCTGTGGCTAGGACAACACTGGTGGCTTCTTAAGTCCCAAGCGTGTACATCCATTCTGGAACTCCCCAGCCCCTACCTCCCATGCACCAGAGCCAGGTTGCAGTTAAACCAGGTAGCATACAACTATAGCTAGTCCAAGACTTAATCTCACACTATTTTTTTTTAAGAGAGAGGGACAGTGAAAGAGAGAGAGAAAGAGAGAAGCAATTTTATTTTAGTTTTTCACATGGCCTTTGTTGCTCCAAGATTCAATTGTGTACGTGGTGCTGGGGTTTGAACTCATGTACTTGCACATGCTGGGCAAGTGCCGTAACTGCCAAGCCACCACTCCAGCCCCTTAATCTCACACTTAATCAGAGTTTCAGTCTGGTCAGGGTGAAGATGTTGCAGGCACCAGAGAGATCCTTACAGAGCACTACCAAGACTTGCCTCATGCCATGAGGACCACCAGAGGACACAGACCAGGCTGAGGCCACCCTGGGACCATCCAGGTAAACACATCCACATTAGCATGTACAACATCCAGGCCAGTGACCTTCAGAAGGGGCCCAGAGAGCTCCAGCTATGGTTCTAGAGTGAGCTTGTGAACTATGCATACAGGGGTCACCACAGCAGTGGCTACCCAGCCTGAAGGCACAGGGTGCCATTGAGGTTCTGATCTCCACCCAGAACCAGCTACCTCGTTCAATAAGTGCACAATCCCACACCCATATCTGGCTCTCCAAAACCATCCACCCTATCTTCACCCAGAAGAGTTTGAGGCACCAATAGTACATGCCTTTCTAAACCCTAAGCCAGGACAATAATGGAGCAAATCCTTCTACCCAAGTGCAAGACAACCCTCAGGGTATCACCAAAAGTGAGTAGTGTGATGTCTCCTCCCCATAGGGGAGACATTAAAATTCACTGTGGAAAAAAAAAGAAAAAAACACCTCAAAACCTGTTAGTTCCTTTCTCCCCATACGTCCTTGATTCAAATGGTAATCAGTCACATAAAAACAAAACATTAAAATAAACTAGTATGTCACTGCTTTTAAGGTTCAGGCTACAACTAATATTTTCTTACTGGATGCTGTTTCATGAACAAATTTAGAGATGGATGGTGATAAATAGATGACAGATGATGGATGGATAGATGGACAGACAGATGCATGGATAAGCAAGCAGATCAATAGCTACATAGATATTCAGTTTCTCCTCCTCATCTTCTGATATTTTTATCATAAAATAGGAAAAACTCCCTACCCCTCCTTCTCTTCTCAACATGGAACTGGGATACTAAGAGCACAGTGCATAGACAAGCAGGACTAGTTGCTTAGTGAATGAGAACAGGAAGCTGGAAGAGCAGTAGAGGTCACAGAGACCACCTAGTCTAGCAAATTTCTCTAACAATTGTTTTTTGTTCCAAATACATACTCACTTAATGCCCCAGCATGTAAGTATAGATGGAAGGCAGAAACCCTCCCCTCCAGCTGGGTAGAGATGATTGAACCCTGCCTCTGAGCCTCACTTTCTTTTAGGATTCACAGAACCTGTTTTGAAAACTGTTTATTGCCTAGCTGGGCACAGTGGTTCATGCCTGTATTCACTGCAGCTCAGGAAGCTGAGGCAGGAGGATCACAAATTCAAAGCCAACCTTAGCAATTTAGTGCAGTGGCACACACCTGTAATCCCAGCAGCTCAAAGCCAACCTCAGCAATTTAGCAGGGTCCTGAGTAACGTAGTGAGACCTGTCTCAAAATAAAAAAGGCTAAAGACTTAGTTTAGCGTTTATCTCCTGATTTTGCATGTAAGGAAACTAAAGCCTGGGGAAATGATTTAATCACAATGAAAGAAGTTATTGCCTTATGAGAATTAAAGAATGAAGATTTAATCCACATGGTTACTGACTGAGCAAACTATTCAGACCTCTCCAGCTTCAATTTGTTTATCTAAATGGGATGAAACAATACCTCCCTATGATGGTGGTATAAGAATTACACAAGAAAAGTATCTCATCCAGACGCATGACTGTCATCTGCACATTGGTTACTGTCAAATGTGTGTCTCCAGCTTAAACTTCATCCTTGAACCTGACCTACTTCACTACCAAAAAGGCACCTCCAACTTAACATGTCCAAAACTCCTGGTCTTCCTCCTCACACTTGGTCATCCTCCTCCCTTGCTCTCTCAGCAATGGCATCCATCCTTCCTTTTTGCTGACCAAAACCTTGCAGCCATCCATGACTGCTCTTGTACTCCCTATCCAAAACATTAGAAAAAACTCAGCTCTACCTTCAAAATCTGCAGAATCCAACCCTTTTTCCTCCCACCTCCACTTCTGTCTTCCTGGTCCAAGTCCCATCCTCTCTCCAGGATCCAAGCTATAGCTTCCTAATTGGTCTCCCTTCCTCTCCCTTGCCCTCTTTCATTGTGTTCTCATCAGAGGAACAAGACTGATCCTGCTATAACCTAAGCCATGCATCTGCTCAGAACCTCCCAATAGCTGCCAGTGTCTCTCAGTATAAAGCTCTAGTCCTCAGCATGGCCTACAGTCCTGTTACCTGCTGGCTCAACCCTCACTCTCCTCCTCCACCAGCATTGCTGTGGCCAGCTGTCCTGGCCTCTTGCAATTCCAAGAGCACTTCCATAGGTACTGCCATGGTGCCCCCTCTCCTGCAGTGTTTGCCCAAATGTTGCCTCTCAGTACAACCTTCTCTGTCATCATGTTCTCAAACTTCACGCACGCAAACATGAACTCATTTTTTTCAGCCCCTTCTTTATTTTTCACCATATTAAAACATATGCCAGAATTTGTTTTCCTCATTTTCTTTATTATTGATCCTCACCAACTAGAATTTAAGCTCCATTATGGCACAGATGTTTTCTCTTTTGATCAATACTTTATCTCTAATACCTGGAATAGTGCCTAGCACACAATAATTGCTCAATAAATATTTGTTGAGTGAACTGTATATATAAATCTTTTAAACAGCGTAATCTGTGCCTAGTAAATACTGTCATTGTTTACAGACATTTTCAGTATTTTTCTCCCTCTCTGAACAATTTCTTTTTCCAGAAGCAATTTGTGAAGAGCTATTTGCTTAAGATGGAGGTGATTTTTTAGGTTTTATTTTAGGAAAACAATTTTAACATTCAGTTTCTGAGTCTGAGTTTCTTAAATTATTTCAATTTAGTGAGGTTTGGAAAACATGGAACAGAAAATGAAGAATTCGCCAAAATTATGTTATAACTTTAAAGTGTTGTCCTACCTATTGATATAGTATAAATTCAATGTAAACAAATAGAAATGAGGGCAAATACTAATTTCTCTTTGTTTACTTACTAGTTTAAAATGTAAGCATGTTCTTTTAAAAAAAGAGAGAGAGAGGGGGACAGTGAGAGAGAGAGGGAAAGAGAGAAATGTGTCTTTCGTTGCTCTGAGACCTCGTTGCATACGTGGTGCTGGGGTTTGAACTCGTGTTCTTGCACATCCCAGGCAAGCACTGCAACCACTGAGCCACCACTCCAGCCCCATAAGCATGATTTTTTAAAAAATTAAACTTAGTAATTAATTTTTTCCTTAAGCACCACTATCAGAGCAGTAAATTATCATGACTCTTACTTTATTTTTCACTATATCTTTAAAGAGAACTGCTAGCTTTAGAGGTCTGGTCCCGTTGTGGAAAGGCTTCATAAACACAAATTGCTTTTATATTACACTAGTTCTTCAAAGAGAGATAAAGATTAAGATTTTAGAATCCAGAGTACCTCACAATGTCTATGGTCAATATTTTAGACTAAAATACACACTCTGAATATCTTAAACAAAGCCATTTATATTACAAATAAGAAAGCCTTTAGCACAAGTTCATTAGTTAATAATTGAAAATTAAGATCTCAGGCTACATGGAAGACTGCAGGGGAAAGATATACAATTTTATAATTTTCTCTTTCATTCTTCATTGTTTTTAGCTGATCTTCATAGTGTTCCTTTAAAATGAAATGCTAATGGAAGCTGTACTACCACATGTGAGTAAGTTCCAAGAAATAAGGAGCAGCAAGCACATACCTCTGGAGAAAGCGATGGATTGAATAAATTCAAGGAATAGCAAGATCAGATTCTGGTCTTATTTTCATAGTCCGTAGCCATTCCACGTTATAATGAGTGATGGCGAAGATGTGAAGCAATTGGAATTCTTATTCATTGTTGGTGAACATGGTATTGTCACTTTGGGAAAGAATTTGACACTTTCCTATAGTTAACTATGCCCTGATTGTATGACTCAGCATGTCACAGCTCAGTATTTACCCAAGAGATGAAAACTTATGTTCACACGAAATCCTGTCCATGAATATTGATAGTAGTCTGTTTCATTATCACTCCAAACTGGAAAGCACAACTATCTTTCAACAGATGAATAATAAACCAACTGTGATATATGTTTGACACTACTCAGAAATAAAAAGGAACAAACTGTAGACACATCTAGCAACATGCAAGAATCTCAAACACATTATGTCAGGTGAAAAAAGCGAGACTTGAAAAGCTGTGTACTGGGGGTGGAGCGGTGGCTCAGCAGTTGGAGTGTTTGCTTGGCATGCACGAGGACCCAGGTTCAAACCCTAGCACCACATATACAACTAAGTGTTGGAGAAACAAAGGGCAGATAGAAAAATAAATAAAATTGGTTCTCTATTTCTCTTCTCTCAATCTCCCTCTCCCTTAAAAAAAAAAAAAACTGTGTACTATATGATTTCACTTATATGACATTCTGGAAAAGGCAAAAGTAAGTGGCTGCCAGAGAGTGGATGTTGATTACAAAAGGGCATGAGGAAATTTGGGGGTATAATGGAACTGTTTTATATCTTGATTGCAATAGTTTCACATACTTGTATGAATTTACAAGGATAGAATTGTACACACACACACATGTGAAGGCACTGAGACAAGGTCAACTGCAAGCCAAGGAAAGAAACCAGTGGTGCCAACACTTGATCTGAGACTTTCAGCCTCTAGATTGTAAGTAAGGAAATTTCTGTTTTTCAGGCCACTTCTTTGATTTCAGGCTTTGTTAGCCCTAGTCTAGCCCAATAACTATCTTTCCACAGTCCTCTTAACACCAGGCCTCATGGCACCCAGTTAGCAAATGGGCTTTGGATATCTCAGTCCCTATGTAGGCCCTACTCTCAATAGTAGTAAATGAGGACAGTAAAGTAATATGAGATTTTTCTGGGCACATTTAAGTATTCACCAAAAGGAAACAACAAACTCAAATTTGATTCTCAGCTCAAGTCATTGTTAGGTAAGAACCAGAGAGCTTCCATGACAGCCCTTAAAAAACTGTTATTTCCTGGCTGGGTGTGGTGGTACACGTCTATAATCCCAGTAACTCGGGAGGCTGAGGAAGAAAGATCACAAATTCAAAGCCAGTCTCAGTAACTTAGCGAGGCTCTAAGCAACTTAGTGAGACTGTGTCTCAAAATAAAAATAAAAAGGACTTGGAATGTGGCTCAGTGGTTGAGCGTCCCTGGGCTCAATCCCTGGCACCAAAATAAAAAATAAATAAATAAATTTAAAAATTCTATTATTTCTTATAGCCTGACAACTGATGTTGCTGAAAATTAAACCTAAAATTTAGTAGTGTGGGTTTCCGGATTGCAGTGGTTGAATTTACAGTTTTGTAGCTTCCCTGTCTTGTGGAGTAGCCTGCCCTCTGTGGAAGACTAGCCTTCCTTTGCTTAAACACCTCTGATAACCTCATGGAAACAGAGGCCCTGAAGGGTTACTCATTCTCAAACCCGCCATGGCCAACCTTTATTGCCACTGGGTCCGTAACTAGTGCCAGTTCTTAGCACATTCCCAGTACAGCAGGTATACAATACGACCCAGGAAGAAATAGCTCACACGCCAAAAGAATTGCAAGACTTTTCTCATATAGATCCCAGAAACGTGTGGAACATGTCCAAGCATACGTTCTAAAAATGTGAGGAAGAATGGAACATAACACTAGATCAGGCCAAATTTGTTCACTTGGGCATATTTACTAGAGAGCTTCCCTGTCACCATAAGGAGGAGGGATGCCACAGTCTTTGGGAAATAAGAATATGGACTGGATTTACCACATGCAATCTCCACACTCCACCCCATATCCCCCAGCTGTGTTCCAAGAAAAGACCCAGAAGACAATCCCCTTCAGTAAGACACTTTCAGCCTTGAAAAGCTCTGTGGATGTCAACTTTGTAGATTAGGTGTGACTATAAGTGATGTCACCATTGAGAAGAGCTGCCTGATTTGAAGCAGGGTAGGGGGACAGAATCCCAGAGTAACAGAAGCAAAGTGGTAATATTTAACCACCAAGACTAGATGTGTGGGCACATCTGCAGTACAGAGTGGCAGGAACATATTGGTTCACAAAGATCTTTGGCTGTGGCTAACTGGTTATGGTGTCCCTAGGACCAAAGTAGACAGGCAGCCTATCATATTGCTTGATTTATATTACTGAAAAACTCTTAGGTCTGCTAGCAAAAATCCTGGCTAGAGTTATCATAAAGGAAAATCACAGCCTTTTAACCAGTTTTCAGGCCTAACTGAATTTGTAGGCACAGAGGTTCTTGATTGAAGAAAGTCTCTGGTGGCCTGCCCTACCCAGAGCCACACGGGCAGGGTAACTGGGAAATATGTTCGCTCTAGCTGAATTGACTCATTATAAAGTAGCCACACCAAGGAAGGGGAAGAGCAGTTCCCCTCTTCCCCCTTAACTATTATCATATTTCATCTTTTTATCTCCCTAAGGGGGCAAGAAGATACAATCCTCAAGGCTGGATGGCATCTAAATCTAGGTGTTGAGAAATACACAAGATGATCCATATGCTAAGAGGCAACTCTGCAGTTTGGGGAAGTGGGTGGGATGTTTATGGCTTCTCTTTTTTCCTCTCAGAGAAGAGAGTCCTAGGAAGCACTGGTAGACAGTGCCTGGGGTTTGTCTGTTCATGGTGCTCTATGTCATTGATCCTTTCTAGGTTGGCATGTAAGGCCTCCTCACCCCTCAGCTAAGGCAACCAAACCTCCTGTTTTGCCCAGGTCTGAGGAGTTTCCTGGGATATGGGACTTTCTTTGCTACAATTAGGAAAATCTCAGGTAAACCAGGACTCTCAGAATCTAACAATCCACGCACCATTCTAACAACTACATTGTCGGTGGGGGTCAAGGAAACATGGTTTTCTCAGATTTAATCTCTACTATTTAAATCTACTAAGTAGATTTTTAAACTTCAGGATAGAATTAGTTATATTAATGAAAATTTTTATGATGAAGTGTATTTTCAATTTTACCTCTCTATTGGCCATTAGTATTGGTTCCCATCAGAAGGTGATAGAATATTTACCATAAACTCAATAGATGGATAGTTAATGTGAAGCAGCCTCATAGGTAGAATTACATTAGGTCTATCAGACATTCCGCCCGCCCCCTGCTGGAGATAGAACCCAGAATCTTGTCCATGTTAGGCAAGTGCTCTACCACTGAGATACATCCCCAGCACCATACATTTTTGTGTGTGTAAGATTTTTATTTTTTTGTTTTTTTAATTTTTTATTAATTAGTTGACTTATTACACAATCATAAATGCATATAAAGTAACAATATGATATACGCTTCTACTTAAACCATAATCACACCCAAGTTCCTGAATCTTCTGTTTTTCACCCCTACAAGCAATATAAATGTTTAGATTGTGAATTTTCCAGAATTAAATGATTACATAAGTATTATTTGGATTCTCAGGGGGGTAAGGAGTATGCTACATTATTGAATTTCTCCCTAGATCTCTCCTACTCTCCCTCCCTCACCTCTCCCCCCTACATATCTATGATTCCCCTAGATTATATGTTGCTACATCTTTGCTACATCTGATACACAAGTTTGACCATCTTTAACCCAAGCCTAGGTTTTGCTCCAGCCTCCACAAATAAGGAAAAACATTCGACCCTTGACTCTTTGGGTTTGGCTAACTTCACATACCATGATTTCTTCCATTGCCATCCCTTTACCTTCAAAGGCCACAATATTGTTTCTAATTGCTGAGTAGAATTCCACTGTGAGTATGAGTGTGTGTGTGTGTGTGTGTGTGTGTGTGTGTATCACAGTTTTTGGATCCTTTCATCCGGTGAGGGTCACTAGGGTGGTTCTTTAATTTAGCTATTGTAAATTGAGCTTTTATGAACATAGATTTTTGCCACTATAATGTGATGATTCCAGCTCCTTTGAGAAAATACCAGAGGAAGGATAGCAGGATTATATGGTGGTTCCATCCTTAATTTTTTGAGGAGTCTCCACACTGCTTTCCAGAGTGGCTGTACCAGTTGGTGTAGCAGTTCCACCAACAGTGTGCTAGTGTTCCTACCTCCCCACAACCTCTTCAGCATTTGTTACTGTTTGTATTCTTCATCTTTGCCAGTCTGACTGGTGTGAGGTGAAATCTTAATGTAGTTTTGATTTGCATTTCTCTGATTGCTAGTGATTTAGAGCACTTTCTCATGTATTCATTGGCTTGCTCCATTTCCTCTGTTGAGAAGTTTCTATTTAGCTCTCGGACCCATTTATTGATTGGATTGTTTGTGGTTTTGGTATTAAGTTTTTTGAGTTCTTTGTAAATTTTAGAAATTAGTCCCCTCTTGGAGGAATCACAGACTATGATTATCTCCCATTCAATCAGTTGTCTTCACAATTTTGACCAATTCCTTGGCTGAGGAAAAACTTTTTAGTTTAATGGCATCCCACTCATTGATTTTTTACTTTAATTCTTTCACTTTGGGAGTCTTGTTGAGAAAGTCTTTGCCTACTTGCAAATGCTGGAGTGTTGGTTCTAATTTTTCTTCTAGCAGTTGTATGGTAGCTTGTTTAATTCCTAGTTTCTTGATCCATTTTTATTTGATTTTTGTGCTAGGTGAGAGATAAAGATCTAACTTCAACTTCCTGGAAATGCCTGTCCCATTTGTCCAGCACTATTTGTTGAATGGGCTGTCATTCCTCCATGTTATATTTTGACCCCCTTTGTTAAATGTCAGATGTTTAAAGATTTGTGGGTTTGTCTCAGAGTCTTCTATTCCATTGGTCTTCACTACTATTTTGATACAAACCCCATGCTGTTTTTGTTACTACAGCTCTATAGTTTAGTTTTAGATCTTATACTGGGAATCCACCTGTTTTGTCTTTCTTGCTTAGTAATGTTTTGGCTATTCTGGGTTTCTTATTGTTCCAAATGAATCTGAGAATTGCTTTTTCTATATCTGTAATGAATGACATTGTTATCTTGATGGGGATTGCATTCAATCTGTACAGTGCTTTTGGCAGAATGTCCATTTTAATTATATTAATTCTGCCTAACCAAGAGCATGGAACATCTTTCCATTTTCTCAGGTCTTCTTGAATTTATTTCTTCAGTGTTCGATAATTTTCCTTGTAGAGGTCTTTTACTTCCCTTATTAGATTAATTCCCAAGTATTTTTTTCCAAGTATTTTGTTGTTGTTGAAGATATTGTGATTAGGACTGACTATTCACTAATCCACTGACTGTGGATTCTTGGCCTGAGATCTCTTTTTGGCTGTTCCTCTTTGGGTCTTTCCTGCTGTATTGGGAGTTTTGTCCCATCCTTCACTTGGGTTGGGGTATTGTCAGGAAAGTTGAGTTCAGAAGCCAAATCCCTAACCTGTGAACTGTTGGTGTCCCTTAAGATTTCCAGGTCCTCATGAGCTAATAGGAGACCATCAATATGAACAACCAGTGCTTACAATAAATGCCATTAAATTGGTTATTTAGTACCAACTATATCTATTACAATGTTAAATTGCACCTATGAAATAAATGATAGTTTTAGCCATGACTTTCAGCAACAACAGCATTCAACCATCACCTGTGACATGTTTCAAAGCATACAATACTTACTGAGTTTGGCATTCACAGTGGTAATGGTTACACAGCATTAATAATGGGGGGTCAAATTGTATAAACTAATTAGAACTAAGCGGTGATAAGCTTGCAGACACCTGAGAGAGAAGGGATTGTAAGAGGAAGTTAGAGAGGAGGTTGTAATATTCAAGCATGGACAAATAGAAAGTAGAGGAGGTAAAGAATTTGCTGGGCATGGGGGGGAGTCAAAGGGAGAAGAGAGAGGTACCAAAGTAGAGGAAGGATGAAAGAGATATTAATAGAATTTGGATGATTCCATAAGAAAGGGTAGAAACAAGTAGAGGAAAACTTTGCAACTGAGGCACAATACAGTTCAAATACTAAATGTACTGATCAAAATCCCAACCCTCAGCAGGCAGGACAAGGATAAACATTTGCATTGAAGAAAATGCTCAGGAATGAGAGGAATATAGAGAGAAGAAGGAAAAGGTAAAAAGAGAAAAGAGAAAAAAACAGGGGAAAAAACCCAACAAAGACAAAACAAAACAAATAAAAAACAGCTAGTATGGGGCTGGAGCAGTGGCTCGGAGGTTACGGTGCTTACCCTGCAAGAACATGAGTTCAAATCCCAGCACCACATACACAATGAAGTCTTGGAAAAACAAGAGCCACATGAAAAACTAAATAAAAAATTATTTCTCTCTTTCTCTCTCACTGTCCCTCTCTCTTAAAAACAATAGCTAGAATGTTTATATGTTTATAGGTTCATGAACCAATCAACTTCTCCAGATGACACACAAATACACATCAAAAACAGGAAAAGAAAAAAGGATTCTTAATGAAAAAGTGGAACTATGTTCACTAAAGTTGTCTTTCTCTACATGTTGGGAGCAGATGTTCCCTTTCCACCTGTATTTTGTTAGCAGGGTCTCTCAGTCTGGAATTATGTGATCTGAAGTAGAGGACTGGGTATCTAGCTCAGTCTCCTGGGATTTCTGGGTGGAGTCTTCCTTGAGATCAGGGTAATGAATACCCCGAGGGCTGGCCTTTGCCAGTTTCCTTGGCACAGGGGGTTGAATGAAGATCAGTGCTCCTTCTGCTGGTTGCTCCTATCCCACCGTCACTTATTCAGGTGAGCCTTCTAGCTGGGGGTGGGTGTAGACAGGGCTAAGCTAGGCAGTCCTGTACTCCACTAACCTGAATCACCCTGAGCTAAGTGAACACTGGGCCTGTCCTACTCCACCTCTTCTGAGTTGAGCCTCTGCGCCAAGGCTGGCTCCTGGCAGAATTGTGGAATAGCCTGCTCTGAACTGCTGACTCCCTCCCTCCAGACAGATGTTCAAAAAAGACTCCTGATTCTCCTCCTTGCAGGCAGCTAAGAGATACTGGTCTCCCCTTACACAGTAGAGGTGCAGTAAAGGTGTCTCCAGTTGGGTCCAATGCACGGTTCCTTATAAAACTCTGCAGCAAGTCAGATCGCCCGTTACGGTTCAGCTCCTCCCCCATTCCATTGCTGATTGGGAGCAATGGCAACCAGAGCAAATGGTGTGACCCAGCTGGGACAGATACAGTCCCTCTTTTCCACTTGCTGCACCCAAATCACTGATCCTCCAAAAATCTCCCACAGCTAGCACTGTGCTCCAGTAATGACTTTCCCCTAAATGCACCCTGAAGCAGTGGCTCTATCCTGGAGTATTTCATCCAGTCATGGAGCCAGATGAGAAGCACCCTTCCTGCACCATTCCTCACCATACATTTTTTTTTTTAAGAGAGAGGGACAGTGAGCGAGAGAGAATCAATTTTATTTAGTTTTTTATATGGCTGTATTGCTCCGACACTTCATTGTGTACGTGGTGCTGGGGTTCGAGCCTGCCTCCTCGCTCATGCAAGGCAAGCACCATAACTGCTAAGCCACTGCTCCAACCCTTACATTTTAAAAATAAACAAATTAAAAATAATTCCCCCAGAATTTTCAGAATTTTTTTTTTTTTAAAGAGAGAGGGACAGTGAGAGAGACAGAGAAAGAGAGAAACAACTTTATTTAGTTTTTCACATGGCCTTAGTTGCTCCAACACTTAGTTGTGTACGTGGTGCTGGGGTTTGAACCCGGGTCCTCGTGCTTGCCAGGCAAGCGCCGAAACCGCTGAGCCACCGCTCCAGCCCCTCAGAATATTTTAACACCAGCAAAAATCTATAATTATGAAGGGGAACAGACAGTAGATAGATAAATTTAAGGCAAGAAGATGGGGAACTCTCAGACTTTCAACAGTTGTCCACTGAACTTTGTTCTTAACAAAAGAAATTACTTCAGTTCTCTTTTTGTCACCCATTTATTCCTTCATGTAAAAATCAGTTTAATGTCTAAAACACAGACAACAGATAAAGGGCAAGAGAAAAGTAATGCTTTAGTCCTGGAATCACACACTCATGCTGAGTTTCAAAATAATCCCAGCAGCCATCTGACCCTGGCCTGGCAGTTACCTGATGCAGGGCAGCACATGCAATGTGTCTAGAGTGAGCTTTGAAATACAGACATTTGCTAGTGGTTTAGTTATTGCAGCAAAATGAAGTTATTGCCTTTTCACAGGAAACAACGCCATCAGATTTAAAGGAATTGATAAGGATTCAGTAATTGAAGATGATATTTTGAACCAGGGTCAAAGCAAAAATGAACTTTCATTTATGATGTAGACCCAGACATAGGAAGTAGACATCCCCAAAGAGCAAGGGATGAGAGCAGTAAAAGAACCTGAAAAAAGGATCCAGATCTTCCTGGAAATAGTCCCCCAGGCCACAGGGGTTAGCTTTGATGGTCAGTTCCTTAATGAGGAGGAATGAAAATTGACATCAGGACCTAGAATTTTGTAAAGTACAGAATGGGTTCAGTCCTTCTTCATTTGTTTTCTTCACAAAATCCTAAATATACACACCTTTGAGAATATTTTTAGGTTGATAGCTGCATGTTATCAGGTAGCATAGACCCCCATCTCAGTGTTAGTGTGTATGTGTGTGTGCGTGTCTTTATGTGTATAAATGTTTTCAGTGTCCATCAGTGGTACAGACAATGTGATATATGTATGTTTATTAGTTTTAATTTAGAGATAGTAATGTAACATTCAGAGTCCCCTGTTCAGGAATACATTCTTCAGGGTATAGTTGAAATGTTTTTCTTAGGTCTCTACGTTCCAAGGGACCTATTAGCAGTGCTTCAACTACTGCTGTCGCATTATTCTAGTTGTCAATATGCTTAAGAATAGTAGACATCATTTTTTTAAAGAAAGAGGGACAGTGAGAGAGAGAGAGAAAGAATCAATTTTATTTAGTTTTTCATGTGGCTTTTGGTGCTCTGACACTTCATTGTGTACGAGGTGCTGGGGTTTGAACTCGCATCCTTGTACATACCAGGCAAGCACCATAACATCTAGCCACCACTCCAGCCCATAGAAATCATTTTAAACTGGCAAAATGTGTGGTGTTTAAGCTATATGAATTAATTAGCAGTATTATAGAGGCCCTGTGCCCTTATATGTATAGAAATATATGAATATGTGAGCCCAGTAGCCTGTATATTTCAGAGCGGTTTTCTTGGTTCATAGTTTGAAGATTCTGCTACCTGTTCTGAAGAGGAGTAAGTGAGCTTAATTTGTCTTTAGAATATTATTACACTGTTGTCTACCAAAAAACCCATTTTGCTTGTCTTCCTAGGTATATGGCTATAAACATTTTCAGCCCACTTAACAGATAATTGTGGTCATGTGGCAAAGTTTCATCTGATGCTGTGTGAGCAATGGAATATATTCTTTGACCGGAAAAGCTGAGTGGTAGAATGCTTGTCTAGCATGCATGAGGCCCTGGGTTTTAACCCCAGCATTGCAAAAGCAAAAAGACTGTACACGTAGATTTCTGGGCCTTACATCTAAAGACCATGAGTATGCTTCTTCTGTGTTCTATTTCCCTTCTTGACACCTGAATTGCAAGAACACTTGATGTGCAGATAATAACAAAACATCCAGGATTTGGGGTAGAAAATCATGTTAGAAGGATCCCAAGTCCCTACGTGCTTGAAGCAGAACCACCTGTCAAATTGGCATGTTCACCTATACGTTAAACCAAAGTATTATTGTTGGGTCTCTTTGTTTCAGCAGCTTTGCCTTATGTTGATTGATCCAGTACCAAATGGACTGAGCTGGGTTTCTAAGAACAGGGTGCCTGCTTGCTAATAATGATAGGTGCAGAATTCAATCTGAGTAACGTGCCAACTTATAGCGAATGTTGGGGCAGCAACATTCGCTATAACATTACCCACCTTCAGCTTTTGGAGGCCTTCAAACATCTTCCAGTAAGAATCTAACAATTGTTCTTAAGAAAAATCGTTTTTAAGTCCAGGTTTTAGTATTACCCGGGGATGGTGAGGCAAACAGATGAGGAGGTGAAGGCCATTGAAAGGATAATTTGTAACTTACATTTCCCAAGAGGAGGGGACACATCACACCATGCAGGGCCACGTGGGAAAGCAGCATGGTTAGGCAGGACACAAGTGAGTGTACAGGGTTTCCTCATCCCAGATGCCATTTTGGCTCGGGAAGGAAGAAGAGGAAAATGCCTGAAAGATTGAACATTTTCCCAAAAATGATGGGGTTAGCCCAAAAGTAATCTTGAGACTCTTTCCATGGACTGAACTGGGAGATTTTGTTTCTCTCTTACAGACTGAAGCCAGAACTTCATGCATCTTAAGTATTAACTCAACCACTTAACTACATGCCCCACTGCAGTATTTTTTTTAATAAGTTCATATTGTCATTTTAAATTCAAATTTAAATCCAAAGAATTTTTTCTTAGCTGATTTTATTTCATGTTTATATTTTTACACCAAAATCTTGCTCCTAAAAACATTAATATATATACTTATTTTTTATAATGTTCATAAAATAATTTCAAAATTATAATATTATCATTATTATTAAAAACACACCCACCAAGAAACATAAGATTTTTTAAATTACTTTTATCCTAAGCATATATTCTACTAAGTATATACAGTCAGAATACTATGTTAAAAAGTTTCTTGAGCCAGGCATAGTGGTGCATGTCTGCAGTCCTAATGGCTTGGGTGGCTGAGGCAGGAGGATATCAAGTTCAAGGACTGTCTCAGCAACTTAGTGAGGCCCTAAGCAACTTAGCAAGATCTTGTCTCAAAATTAAAAAAAAAACAAAAAAACAGAGGGCCGGTGGTAGGCTGGGAATGTGGCTTAGTGGTCAAGTGACCCTGGATTCAGTTAAAATAATATTTTTATTGTTCTCAATTCAATTTACAGTTAGGATTCATGAGTTTCTGTTGTATTTAATTATTTTAAAAAGAGAATGACAGCGAGAGAGAATCAATTTTATTTCGTTTTTCATGTGGCTTTTGTTGCTCCGACACTTCATGGTGTGTGTGATGCTGGATTTGAACCTGCGCGCTTGCGCATGCCAGGCAAGCGCAGCATGCACCATAACCACCAAGCCACCACCCCAGCCCCTATTGTACTTAATTTTAGAACTTATCTTTATCTCTTTTATTTCATTGTATTTTTAGAATATGTAAAAGATTCACACAGTTCAAAAGTCACAAATAGGAGCTAGAGCAGTGGCTCAGCGATTCCGGTGCTTGCCTGGCATGTGCAAGTATGCCATTTCAAACCCCAGCACCATGTATACAATGAAGTGTCCAAGCAACAAAAGTCACATGAAAAACTAAATAAAAATGGATTCTGTCTTTCTCTCTCTCTCACTGTCCCTCTCTTTAAAAAAAAAAGTCACAACTATACCAAAAGGTATACTTTGAGCCATTTCTTTCTCATTCCTCCTCTCCACCCCCGTAAGTAACCTTTTTATCAGTTTCCTGTCTATCCTTTATTTTCTTTTGCAAAAAGTGTGTGCACATATTACATAATTTACCCTTCTTTCATACAGATGTCATAGTCTACTAGACACACTCTTCTGAACTTGCTTTTCCACTTAACAATGCAATCTGGAAATTATGCCATATTATTTCCCATTCTATTTCATAGCTGCAAATTCCCTTGCAACCAACTTGTTGACTAGGCCTGCAGTTATCTGAAGTCTTACCTGGAGCCTGTTGACCTGCAGGGAATCTGGGAGGATGATTTACTCCCAAGCCAGCCCACTGTACGGCTCCCTGTGGACCTTTCCGTACGCTGTTGGGAGTGTCCTTGCAACAGGACTACTTAATCATCCCAGAGAGCAAGATGGAAGCAGTGATGACCTAGCCTAGTCACTCATATCCCTTTAAATCTATATAGACATAGATATATAAATATATATGTTTGTTTTGTTTTGTTTGTACGGGAGAACTCAGGGTACATGCTAGGTAAGTGCTTCCCTGATAAGCTCTTTTTTAAAAAAATTTTACTTTGAGACAGGATCTCACTAAGTTGCCCAGACTGTACTTGAACTTGTGTTTCTCTGCCACAGCCTCCCAAATAGGCAGGATCACAGGTGACCGTCACCTTGCCCAACTTCACCATCCCATTTAAAACATTCCATGAGTTAGAAGCCACCCACCAAATCTGTCCTGTATTTAATAGAAGATGAACTAGATTTCTCCTTCAAAGGGAAGAATGTCAGAATATTTATAGACATACCTTAAAAACACCATAAACCTTGTAGAAAGTGTACTGTGCAGGGTACTGCTTTCCTTGTATAGATGAAGTCTTCATTGTAATCATCAATTAGTGTGTGCCCAGCCCTGGAAACTACGTAATTTTATGTCAAAAGATTTGTGTGTGTGTGTGTGTGTGTGTGTGTGTGTGTGTACACGTCTGTGTGTTTGGAGAGAGAGGGATCGAATGTATCACTCCAAAATTGGTATGTTGAAATCCTTATCCCAAATATGGTCATATGCAAAAGTGGGACCTTTGGGAGGTGATGAGGTCATGAGAGGAGAGCCCTCATGAATGGGCTTACTGTACTTTGAAAAGGGAGCCCAACCAGGCACAGTGGCCCATGCCTGTAATCCCAGCCACTTGGGAGACTGAAGCAGGAGAATTGCAAGTTTGAGGCCTGCCTCAGCAACTTAGTGAGATCCTGTCTCAAAAGAATGTAAAGGTTTGGGGATATAGCTCAGTGGTAAAGCACCCCTGGGTTCAATTTCCAGTATCCCCCACCAAAAAAACAAGAAAGAAAAGGGACTACCTAAAAAACTCTCTTGCCCTCTTTCTGACATGTGAGGAAAGCAGTAAGAAATTGGCAGTCTACAACTAAGAAAAGAGCCCTTAACAGAACCCCACCTACTGGTACTCTGACCTTATAGTTCCAGCAACCAGAGTTGAGAAATTTTTGTTGCTTGTAAATAACCCAAACTATTTTACTTGTTATAGCATCCAAACTAAGATAGATAGATAGATTCTGGAGATCTTCAGGATTTTTGTTATTAATTTTTTGAGACAAGGTCTTACTAAGTTGCTAAGACTGACCTCAGACTTGTGATCTTCCTGCCTCAGCTTCTGGAGTCACTGGAATTATAAGCATGGAGGACTATACCCAGCTAACTTTCTTTATGAAAATAACAAAAGGATTTGTTGAAAATTTCTACATGTATATATCATTTATATATAAATATGTACATGATATTTATATATTGTTACATATATTTATATATCATTTATCAATATAAATGACATGTTTATCAACACATAAATATCTCAAGATCCTGCTTCTCAAATTGGGGTAACTATTCCCAGAGACAAGCAGTAGGAGGCAGAGGTGCTAAAATGTACATCACATCTTATAGGAATGACTGTACATGCTGGTGTACAATGTAAAAAACATTTTTATACTGAAACAAGTAGGGAAATATTAGTGGAGAAAAATGGAAACTACACACATATTTTTAAAATAAGTATGTCATTTCAAAGAAATTTTTAATTTAGGGAGTTCAAAATATGCAGCTTTGAACCATTCTTTTTACCCTCCCGGAGAGTTTTCCACTTCTCTGTCCTTAGGATATGTCAGCGGAAAAGTGGAAGAATCCACAGGCTGGAGAATACACATCTGCATTGTGTCCATGAGGAACCATGGGAACCTTTCTTCTAGAGCATCTGAACGAGTCACCCTGTGCACACGATTCCAATTCTGCATCCACACCTCCCTCCACCCTCACTTTTGAGGAGAGAATTCACCAAGCTATTCTGGGATTCTGTCAAATGCACTGGGATGGGATTCCTTGTCATAGTTTTTGTTACTACTTGCACATTATTTTTGGCCTTTCTTAATGCAGTTATTCAGTCTTTGATGTAAGTACTGTTTATCAGTTTTTCCAAATTTCCTCTCTTCAGTAGCCACTAGACAGTGCAGGCATCTGCTGTCCTTGTTGTCGCACAAATGGCACCTCATTCTGATGTGTGTTGGGCCTGGATCAGCCCAACCTCTCTCCTGGAAACCCAGCAGGTCATGGATTCACAGTGAGCATGCATTCCACCAAGGTGCCATCCTCAGAAGCCATCTGCACCTTTGGGCAGCATTGGACTCCAAGAAGAACATGTAAGACCCTGTCTCAAAATAAAAAAATAGGAAGGGTTGGGTATGTGGCTCAGTGGTTAAGCACTCTTGTGTTCAATCCCTGGTACAAAAAAAAAAGTTTATTTGAGCAAACAGCAATTCATGCTTGAGTCATGGGACACCAAACTAAAGATGTTTGGGGGCTCCTCAGAGGGAGTGAACATGGAAGGAGTGAACATGAAAAAATGACAAAGCAAATATTTGATTTAGTAAGTTATATAGTACCTTATTTGTCTACCCTGGTAGCAACCCCCTCATGTAACTGTCATTTAGTTGGTGGCTTCTGATTGGCTGAGTTTAAGTTTCATTTTACCTTAACATAGGCATTTATAAGAAATAGCCCAAGTTTCACTTACGTTTGTGAATCAAGCAAAGCAAAGTTGCCTCTGTGATTTAACTGGCATTGTTTGCTCAGGGATTCTTCAGGCCTACTTTCTATTTCAATTTACTTTTGCTCCAGTAATTAAGTAGGGGGATCTGAAAATTATTTTTTGTAATGTAACAATATTTCCCTAAAGCATTAAATTTGTTACCTTAGGAAGAAAAAAATCAAAGCTTTGTTTCACCACCATACACTTATTTCATGATTTGGTATAGTTTTTATTCTTAATTACATAGTGGGGGAAGAGGGGAAAATGATCAAATCATCTCTTTGGTGTTCAAGCTTTCCCTGGTCTTAATAAGGTGTTGGCCATTTGTGCTCCTCTGTCAACGCCAAACATCCTCCCCTTGCTGGCCCCAGCTCAGGTCAACCCTGGCATGACCTCCCTGTGTGCTGTGCTCTGAAAGAATTAGAGAAGTCACCAATCTTGGGTCATATCCAATTTCCCTTCATTACAGTCCCCTGTTAGAGCAGACTTGTGTATTTCCTTTGGTGTTGCCATGGTTAGGTGCTTCTATGAGAACTAAGCTCACAGGTGAGTTTGCTGTTGCCTTAGTTCCTATCCACGGAAAAGGGAGGAAGGGCAGTGGCTGAGAGCACAGCTCTTGGACAGGGCTCCAGTCTGCATCCAGGAACTTGAATGGGGAAAATAAATTGTTATTTTCACTAACTTTAAAATAAAATTTAGCATTTCTTTTGGTTATGAACATAGGCAGAAGCACTGGTGGTTTCATCAAAACCAATGAATTTTTTTTTTACAAGTAGAAATCACAGATATTGTCATATCCAATTAAGTTATTAGAAATGTCTTGAGGTGGGGCTGGAGCAGTGGCTCAGTGGTTGGAGCACTTGCCTGGCATGTACAAGGACCTGGGTTCAAACCTCAGTACCATATACACAACTAAGTATTAAAGAAACAAAAACCACATGAATAAATAAAACGGATTCTCTCATTCTCTTTCTCTCTCTCACTCTCTCTTTAAAAAAAAAGAAATGTCTTAAGATATCTTTTCACTCATTACTTCATAGTTACTGGGGATTTTAGACCCCTCAGAAACCATATGAAGTTTTCTTGTGCTTAAATCTAAACAGCAGCATGTTCATGTACATCATATATATAGCTAGGAGCCTGTAAAGCCCATGCTCCACAATGTTCATCCAGAGATACACATTGTTTCTCTGTTACTCCAGATCCATAAAAAATTCTGTCCATTTCTTTGAAAAGAAAAATCTCAGTATTTTTCTGCAAACATTTAGAATTTATTTCTGTTGTAATGAACCTGAATTTACTTTTTTTTTTTTTAATACTGGGGATTGAACCCAGAGGCCCTTTACCACTGAGCTATATCCTCAGTCCTTTTTGTTTTTTTATTTTGAGACAGGGTCTTACTAAATTGCTGAGGCTTGCTTTGAACTTGCTATCCTCCTGTCTCAGCCTCCTGAATGACTGGGATTTTTTTTTTTTAACCAAGGATTGAACCCAGAGGTGGTTAAGCACTGAGCCACATCCCCAGCTCTTTGTTTTTTAATTTTGAGGTAGGGTTTAGCTACATTTCTTAGCACCTTGCCAAAGTTGCTGAGGCTGACTTTGAACTTGTGATCCTTCCTGAGCTCCTGAGATTATAGGTGTAATCTGTAATCTGTAGACCTGAACAAATTTGCAATTTTTTAATATGTTATATTGAACTCTATTGTTCTATGGATAAAATATTTATTTCAATTGGAGCTGAACGCTAAATGTCTGATAATTATGGCATTCCTTGAAAAAGCCTGTTTGTGTTATAAAATGCGGTATTATGTCATTACTAAAGAAAAAAGGGAACGATAAAATTTCATGTCCCTGAATACCCCCTTTTTGTTCCCAAAAACCTAGCCTTAAGAGAACAATGAGAGCAAGCATGGGCCAGAAGGTCCCAGTAACATATTATCTTGAAGGATACTGGCTTTCTTCCACGCACACCGGGACTTAGGGCAAGTTAGTGTTGTCTGTAGAAAGCTGATGTCCTGTGTGTACATCAGGACTGTTCTTGAGATGCTGGTCATACTAACAAACTAAGCATCCTATGCTGATGATGTCACCGCTTCTGCAGCCTAACATATAAAACCCTGCTCTGAACAGGGACAGAAAGGCTATGTGTCATTCGTCCCCAGCTGCCAATGGACAAAACACCATGAAAGACAGGAGGCACTGCTTGGCAGAACACAGTGAGAGATGGAGGTGCTATTTGTTCAGCCTAGCGCCACTAAACTCTTTTGGAGCAGTCTCTAATCTCTTGAAAGCTTTCCCTAATAAGTCACATCTCACATGCTGTCTCCAGGCACTTTGGCTTTTCTGCAACTGGCCTGTTGACATGACATGTATGGAAACACTCATTTCTTTTGCAACAATATCTCATATCTCTTTGTGAAACAAGATTTTTTTTCAGCAGAATTAAATCGTTTATTGATTTCTGTGATAATGGATGATACACAAGCTTCAGTCCCATCTTCATTTATCTGGTACCATTATCCAATGAAGGTATTGCATAGGACATGCCAACAATCTTTTTTTTTTTTTAAGAGAGAAGGGCAGCAAGAGAGAGAGAAAGAGAAACAATCTTATTTAGTTCCGCATGTGGCTTTTGTCGCTCTGAGACTTCATTTTGTACGTGGTGCTGGGATTTGAATTCATGTACTAGCACATGCCAGGCAAGTGCCGTAACTGCTGAGCCATGGCTCCAGCCCCAACAATTATTTTTATAACCAAATAATTCCATCACTATGCTTGGGTGACTCCTTCAATGGTGAGCTTCAGAAGGTCACAGCAGTAACTGTCAGTTCAACTACACCACGGTTTCTGAACCTGGCATCAGCTTGAATGAATTCTAACTTCACAATGTGGGAAGTTTTACCAAGATGGCTTCAGAGTAGACTAACTTTACACAGCACATTTTTTAAAAAGGCACATTTATTCAGCATCATGACCAGACAGTTACATTTGGCAATCAACAGTATGGTTGTAAAAAAAAAAATTGAAAAGTCTACATTAAAACTCTTTGTTGGAATGCTTTACACTTTCCTCAGAACAGAAAGTAAAATGAGGGGCTGGAGCGGTGGCTCTGTGGGTATGGCGCTTGCCTACCATGCACAAGGCTGTGAGTTCAAACCCCAGCACCATGTACACAATGAAGCGTTGGAATAATGCAGCCCACATGAAAAACTAAAAAGAAAAAGATATCTTTGGGCTGGAGACATGGCTCAGCACTTATGGAGCTTGCCTGGCATGCATGAGGACATGTGTTCGATCCCAAGCACCACATACACAACAAAGTGTGGGAGCAGTGAAAGCCACATAAAAACTAAATAAAATAGATTCTCTCTTTCTGTCTCTCCCTCCCCACTTTAAAAAACAAACAAAAAACTTCATCTCAAACTTGAAAAAAAAAAAGCAGAAACTAAAATGACCTGTTATATAATTAGTCACAAATACAGTACTTGTGGGGTTTTTTGCCCATTCTCGTGGTTTTTTTGCCCATACACATGAGTGTTGTCTAAACCATGTCTTCCTTCTAGCAGCTAGGCCCTGCCACCACTGTGCTTGCCTGAGTTCTCAAATCTGTTGTAACCTGTAGCTTCCTGTCACATCCCTGGCTCTCTTCTCCTTCTAAGCTTCATTTCCTGGCAATATTAAAACCTTCTGCCACTGCCATAGCTGCTGCTGTCGCTAGATCTGCCATAGCCACCTTGGCCTCCACCACCATAAGGTCCAGAGCTTCTGCCTCCAAAGATTCCACCCTTCATGGGTCCAAACTTTGATGACTGATTGTGGTAATTGCCAAAATCATTGTAGCTTCCACCACCTCCAAAATTGCTTCTGTCATTACCAAATCCATTATAGACATTCCCTCTGCCACCGTATCCACCACCACCACAGATGCCACCAAAGCCACCATGACCACTGAAGTTTCCTCCATAACTAAAATTGTCATATCCACCAAAACCACCACCAAAGTTTCCAGAACCGCTTCGAACTCTTTGGCCAGATGAAGCACTAGCCATCTCTTGCTTTGACGGAGCTTTCCTCATGTCACAGTTGTCACCATTAATAGCATGGTATTTCTAAAGGACAGTCTTATCCACAAAATCATGATCATCAAAAGTCGCAAGACCAAAGCCCCTCTTCTTTCCACTGCCTCAATCAGTTGTGATTTCAATAACTTCGAATTTCCCATACCATTCACAATAATCTCGTAGGTATCTTCGGTATCTTTTTTGATGCCACCGACAAAGATCTTCTTCACGGTGAAGTGGGCCCTGGTCTTTGAGAATCTTCTCTTGAGACAGCTGCCTTTGGTTCCACAAATCTTCCATCCACCTTGTGTGGCCTTGCATTCATGGCTGTATCCACTTCCTCCACACTGGCCTAAGTGACAAACCCAAAGCCCCTGGAGGGCTTGGTGTTTGGGTCCCTCATTACCACACAGTCTGTGAGTGCTCCCCAGTGCTCAAAATGGCTTCTCAGACTCTCATCAGTTGTTTCAAAGCTCAGCCCTCCGATGAACAGCTTCCACAGCTGTTCCGGCTGTTCAGGAGACTGTTCTAGACATGCCAGCGGTGGGAAGAGAGACTTAACAATGTTTTCTCAGCGGCATCCACAGGCAGAAAGTGAAACAAGATTCTTAACCCTTGTAATTATCAATGTAGAAAATGAAACTCAAAATAGACAGCAGATTACCTTGTTTTAAAATGCTAGGAGCAGTAGTGCAGGTCTATAAGCCCAGCTACTCAGGAGGCTAAGGCAGGAGAATCACAAGTTTGAGACCAGCCTAAGCAACTTAGTGAGACCCTGTCTCAAAATAAGATTTTGAAAAATGGCTGGAGATGTAGCTCAGAGGTAGAGCACTCTTGAGTTCTAGCCCCAGTACCACAAAAATAAGTCAGGAAAATAAAATAAAATGTGGATTTTAGTAGTTTGCAAGTCAGTAGAGCAGATGATTGTCATTGATAAGTTAGTTGATTATGCTCACAAGTTCCCAAGAGAAGGGAAACACCATGCCACGGACAGGTTAATTGGATGTGACATATGGAAGCTCTGGAGTGAGTCAGAAGGCAGAGGAGAAAATGTAGGCAAGAACCTTTTGTTGTTTCCATTAGGGGAAAAAAAAACAAAAATAAAGAATGCATGATAAATAAGCTTTGGATTAGCTAGTTTTTCTAATTTCAGCAGGCTCTGGGATGAAGGGGCTATCCCTTGTTACCTCATTCTGGGGTGATTGGGATAGATAGATAGTGGCCCAAAGTGTAAGAACCAATGAAGGAGGTAGTTGGATGAGCACAGTGGTGCCCACCTGTAATCCCAGCAGCTTGAGAGGCTGAAGTAGGAGGATCACAAGTTCAAAGCCAGCCTCAGCAACTCAGTGAGACTCTGTCTCAAAATAAAATATAAAAAGCACTGGGGATGTGGCTCAGATGCTAAGAGCCCCTGGGTTCAATCCTCAGTACTCTCCCCTTCCAAAAAAAGAAAGTAGTTGGGGGGTATGTGCTCTGGATTGATTGATTTGCATAGGAAAGTCACACTCCCAGGTGACTCATTTATTACATCTATGCATCTGGCAAGGCCAGGGAGGGACTCTCTCAGATATCAAAGTATCAAATTACAGAGAAGAGAAAGTATAACAGAATATTTGCACAAGGATGACATGCAAGTCTGTAAAGCATTCTAATATTTTTAGTGCCCCATTAAAAAATAAAAGAAACTAGAAAGTGTGATTATTTTACTTGTCAAAGCTTCCCCCAGTTTTTAATACTTTATCAAGTTAAGGAATTAAAACCTTCATGCCAACATGTCTTTTTTTTTTTAAGAGAGAAGGACAGTGAGAGAGAGAGAGAGAGAATCAATTTTTATTGAGTTTTTCACATGGCTTTCATTGCTCTGACACTTAGTTGTGTACATGGGTGCTGGGGTTTGAACCCGTGTACCGTAACCGCCGAGCCACCGCTCCCACCACCCATGCCAGCATATCTTAAAACATAAAATTAAACTTTAATTTGCCTATATTTTAAACATACTTTTTCATTACTAAGTACTATGTATGTATCCCAACCTTGTTTTATTTTAGTGTGTTGATGAGTTATTTACTGCTGTATAACAAATTGCCCAAAATTAGTGATTGAACACAATAAACATTTATTATATGTGGGTCAAGAATCCAAGTTCAGGGGCTGGAGCAGCAGCTCAGTGGTTACGGCGCTTGTCTGGCATGCACAAGGATACAGGTTCAAACCCCAGCACCACATACACAACGACATGTCCGAGGAATGAAAGCCACATGAAAAACTAAATAAAATTGATTCTTTCACTCTTTCTCACTGTCCCTCTATCTTTTTTTTTTTTTAAGAGAGAGGGACAGTGAGAGAGAGAGAGAGAAAAAAAAAGACAGAATCAATTTTATTCAGTTTTTCATGTGACTTTCGTTGCTCCAAGACTTTGTTGTGTACGTGGTGCTGGGGTTGGAACTCGTGTACTTGCGCATGCCAGGCAAGAGCCATACCCACCAAGCCACTGTTCCAGCCCCTGTTCCTCTATCTTTAAAAAAAAAAAAAAAAAAGTAGAATCCAAGTGCAGCTTAGCCGAGTGGTTCAGGGTCATGTTCTTTCACGAGGCTGTAGTCAAGGTGTCCTTTCAGATCCTCCGCTGCATAGGTGGAGGATCTGCTTCTGGGATCACTCTTGTGGTTGTCAACAGGTCTCAGTTATTCACCTCTCCATCGGGCTGCCTTGGGACATGGCAGCTGGTCTTGCCCAGTGTGACCAACCCAAAAGAGAACAAGAGAAGTAACCCAAAAAGTCAGGCTTTTTGTAACCTAATCTCAGAATTGACATCCTATCATTTCTGCCATATTTTGTCCCTCAGAAGGGAGTCATTGGGGCCAACACAAATCCAAAGAGAGTTTGAGCACAATACCAGAGGAAAGACCATTGGGACACACCTTCAAAACAGCCTGCCACAGTTGATAAACGTATTTTAATAGAATTGCTTTGGAAATGGGTAATCCTATATGTTATTTTTATTTTTCTTTTTAAATTTTTAAAAACATTGTTCTGGGGCTAGGAGTGTAGCTCAGTGGTAGAGCACATGCTTGGCATGCGTGATTCCCTGGGTTGGATTCCCTAGTACCACAAAAATCAAAATAAAAGTATTATTCTGAGGAGTCCAAAGGTTTCACCAGTATATACATAGTACAAATTGGTAAAGAGTCATTCAGCGCCAAACAGATCTGAATCCAAACCTAGCCTCACTACCAGCCATGTGGACCTTGGGCAAGAACTTCATGTTTTCAACAATAAAATGTTGAAGTTACTCCAACAATAAAGTGGGGGTGATAATACATGTATCATCCATGAGAACATTCTGCCCAGAGTATATTAATAAAAGGTAATTATTATCAATAAAGAAAAATGTGACTGAATCTCACTCATGCAGCTTTCAATTTTACATAATTACAGAGCTCTGGGATCATATTTATCAATGGTTGTGTTCTCTCTTTCCTGGTGAATGCCTTAAATATCTTAAATCACATTTGTGATGAAGCCCAATGTGTCTGTCTCCACACCCCACCAAAACCCCTATGTTTTAATGTACCATGTATTAGTATATCTAGATTATTAATACAAATGACATTAGCATTAGAAGAAAATGCTAGGCCAAAATTGTCCTTAGGGAGGGATCACATAACCTAGTGAATGTCTCAGAATGTCGAGCCCGATGGTTTGTGCTTTCAGTCAGCAGGACACCTGTCATGGAGTTCATAGGTAAACAGTGGAAGATGAATTGCACTGGAGAAAGATTAAAGCCTCTGTTCCAGCCACCTGTTTCTGACCAGGTGTTCCTTTCTGCCGACACAGTACAAAAAAATTAATAGGCGTGGAAGAAGTAAGTTTACAGTCACTTTGTTATCAAGTGATCTGTGTTTGTGAATCCCTTTTCACAGAGGCGCATGCTATTAAGGAATCCAGGAACAATTCAGAGGCAACTGGAAACCTGCTACCTCCATTTGTTCTGGGAGTCTGGAGGCCAGGAAGGCAGGGTTTGGAATGGGCAGGCCCCTTTTGGCACTCTATCATGTTCTGACCTGGAGTCCGACACGGATACGTCGGGTTCAACCTCACTGCAGAAAGTCCCTCCCTCAGCTGGTTTCCCTTGCCTGTCCTTCCCAGCACATACAGGGAGGATGTTTTCCAAGGAGGAGGCCACACCTGTGCCCACAGAGAAATAAGACCCAGCTGGGACTGTGCCACATGAGTATTTAAGTTTTGATTTCCCAGATGCCATGCAGGAATCCAAAAATACTTCTTCCTCTACAGTCCCTCTTCCCTTGCAGTTTCACTCTCAATTTCAGAGAGTTTTCAAACTGATACCAATGCATTTGATTTGAAATATCTTGATTAGCACTGAAATTTAAATTAAGTCCCTCAGGCAAAGGGTACATGGAACCTCCTGCTGTTGTTTCTACAACTACACGTGAGTCTATGATGATCTCAAAATCAAAAGGTTTAATTTAAAAAATAAGACGCTCAGAATTTACTGTAAAAGGAAGAACTACTAATAAAAAAAGACAGAAAGCTCTATCCTCAAAATCCACTTTTTGCTTTTTTTTTTATAGATGGATTTATCTCTGTGTAGATTCTGTACTTTGTGGAAGCTCATAGACAAAATAATACCTGCTCTATTCTTCTTGTTTCCCCTGACCGATCTGACAAGATCCTTGACAGCAACTGTCTTAGTCCATTTTCTGTTGCTATCATGAAATACCATGAACTGGATGATTTATAAAGAGCAGAGGTTATTTTCTTCAAAGCTCTGAGGTGGGTCGTCCAGGACCAAGGTGCTGGAATCTGATGAGGACCTTCCTGCGGCATCAAAACACGGCAGAGGACGGCACATGGTGCAGCAGCAAGCTGATTGGCTCAGGTCTCTTCCCCTTCTTATAAAGCCACGAATGTCATCACCAGGGCCGCACATCATGACCCTGTCTGATTCTAATTACCTTCCAAAGGCTGCATCTCCAAATATCACCAACATGGGAATTTGTGGATTCACTTTCCAACACCTGAACTTTTGGGGAACACATTCAAACCATAGCAGCAACTGGAAGGTGCCATAAACAAAAAGTGGCAGGAGTCTGATGGTATAAACAAGAACTGGTGATAGTTATTGCCTCCAGAGAGATTGAGGAGGGGGCCAGGACAAAGAGGAAGATATATTGTTCATGGTAAATTCTTCTTTTTCTTTTTCTTTCTCTCTCTTTTTATTTTTATTTTTTTTTATTTTGAGACAAATTCTCACTAAATTGCTTAGGGCCTTGTCAGGTTCCTGGCTGTGAACTTGCGCTCCTCCAGCCTCAGCATCCCAAGTTGCGGGGTGCATGCCATCACGACATGCTCCAAAACCTTTTCACCTTCCCAAACTGAAACTCCTTACCCATTAAACATTAGTTCTCTATTCCCCTGTCTCCTAGCCTCTGGTAACCACTAGTCTGTTTTTTGTTTCTAAGAGGTTGACCACTTTAGATGTGTTGTGGAGTCCGGTTATCCACGCATAGTGAGACCACCAGAGACCAGAGTAGAAAAAGAAAAAAAAAGTTTATTTTGGGGATAGAGAAGAAACAGAAAAGAGAAGAAACAGGCTGGTGCACCAGGGCTACTTCCCCAAAGTAAAGTTGGGAGGGCAGCAAGCTATTTTTAAAGGTGAAAACCACAAAAATTTTGGCAGGCTTACAAGAGGGGTCTTTTTCCAAGAAATACAAACAGCAAACTTCAGTTTATCTCTTTCAGGCTGCATCTGGTGAGTTAGCAGGGCGGGCTAGGCAGGGAGCTAAACTCTCCATATCTGAAACCGGCAGCTTGTGGGGCCTCCGGAGGAATGGGCTGCTTCACAGAAATAGTCACAATGACCTTAACTCATGACCACATTAATTTGTCTCAGGAATTTCTGTCATTTACCAACAGTCAACACAACTCAAAGGTTTTATTCACAGACATTTTAGTTTGGCCAATTTTAACTAGATGCATTTGTTTTATACCAGGGGTCTCTACCCTTCCATAGATGCTGCATACTTGTAGAATTGTGTGTTGTTAGTCTTTTTTAAAGACTCTCATAATATCCTCAAGTTTCTTCCATGGACTAGGATATGACAGGATTTCCTTCTTTTTTTCATGACTGTCTATATCACATTTTCTTTATTCATTCATCCATCGGTGGATTTTAAGTTTCTTCCATCTCTTGGCTACTGTGAATAATGCAGCCATGAACAAAGATGTGCAAATATCTCTTTAAGATTCTGTTTCCAGTTATTTTGGATACATACACCCAGAAATAGAATTAATGAATCTATGGTAATTTTTCATTTAATTTTTTGAGGAACCTCTACATTGTTTTTCATATTGGCTACACCATTTTACATTCCCAACAAAAATTAACAAGCGTTCTCATTTCTCCACATCCTTGTCCAAAGAATAAAATACTTAATCAAGGAAGTGAAAGAATTACACACTTAAAAAACACTGATAAATTAAAGAAAACACATAGAAATGGGAAGACAGGCCATGTTCATAGATTGGATAACAATATTTTCAATGTCCATACTATCCAAAGCAATCTACAGATCCAATGCAATGCCTGTCATAAGAACTAACTTTCTGATTTGGGTGAGGGGGAAGGTTTCTCTCTAACTGAGGCTGAAGGCCAGGTGCAAAGCAGGACTGAGCCACAGATGGAATGTGAAGAGCTGAGTGTGACCTTGTTCCAATACAATCTAATTTCCAAAAACAGGAAGCTAGTCAGATCTGCCTTGGGGGCCATAGTTTGCCTAGCCTTACAAAGTCAACAGAGGTGTTAAA
This sequence comes from Aplodontia rufa, assembly GCA_004027875.1. NCBI lineage: Eukaryota > Metazoa > Chordata > Mammalia > Rodentia > Aplodontiidae > Aplodontia > Aplodontia rufa. The sequence continues at coordinate 11,328 of PVKS010003330.1, read as the reverse complement.
TGAAGTTTATGAGAGGCCATTGACCTGGACTGAGTTCCTGTACTAAGCTCCAAAAAAACAAACCAAACCAATATGGAGTCACTCATACTACAATTCCACATCATTGAATCGAAATTAAGTTATTTATCTGATCTTCCAAGAAATGAGAGAGATAATAGCCAAATCCTCAAACAGGCCACTTTTAGCCTGCTAAGGAAGTCCTCTCCGCTTTAAACCTTTCAAGGAAAGAAAGCAGCGTGAAATAACCCGATGAGCGCGATCTGTTTGGGCATGATGCTGTTTCTAAATGTCTCTGGCTTTAGAACATGTCTCTCTCAATTGTCGTGACAATGAGTTCTGTATTATTGGACATACAATGTCCTATTAAGTACCATAAGCAAAATTCTGTTTGAGGAAGATATGTGGTAACAATAGAAAAGGTAGATCCTTATCTCCAGCAAACAGTGATTTGACCAGAAGCTGAACATCTGAAATTGGGATGGTCCCTGAAATTCCAGAAAACACCATTCCTGTAGTATTAGTCTGTACTCTACAGCAAAGCGTCAAGAAGAAAAGCGGTGTTGTGTTTTTATGACCAAGTGACTAGCAGCAATCCACTGACCTTGTTGTGGATGCTGAGGCTGACAAATCTGATACTGATGGTAAAGTTCATGACCACTGGCTGGGGCTGGAGCCGTGGCTCAGCAGTAGAGCACTTGCCTGGCATGTGTGAGGACCCAGTTCGAACCCCAGCACCACATACACAACTAAATGGAGGAAAACCAAAAACTAGATGAAAAAAAATTAGAAATTGACTCTTTTTTTTTTTTTTTAAAGAGCACTGGTTACTTAACAACCAGGTACACCATGCAAATAACTAGTGTTTTGTCCCCTCATTTTGGTTTTTTTATGTGTATATTCTTGCAAATAGTTATATCTAATAATAAATTTAATTTGCTCCATCTCAGTCCCTGGTACTTCCTGCTTTCCTCCCTCCCTCCCACTGTTCCCCTTCCTCTACTCTACTAGTCTTCCATTTATTGATTGATTTATGTTTAACTGGTGCTTTATAGATAGTCATAAAGGTAGAATTCACTGTGGTACATTTTTGCACACACATAAGGTAACTTTGTCAAAATCATTCTGCATTCTCTCCCTTTTCCAGGCCTTTCTCCTTCCCTCTCTATACTCCACCGATCTCCGTGTCCTTAGCATATCCGACCCCGACCCCTCCTCCTCTCAGTTTGCTTTGAGCTTCTGCCTACGACAAAACATTTGACCCTTGATTTTCTGAATCTGGCTTATGTCACTTAGCATGGTGTCTTCCATTTCCACCCATTTACCGGCAAATGCTGTCATTTTGGCATGTGGGCCCAAGCACCAACTTCCTTAATGAGACCCCAAAAGTTCAAGAAAGTAAAATCAAACAATCAATAAGTGGGGCCACATTAGGTTAAATAGCTTCTGCAAAGCAAAGGGAGAGCCCACAGAATGGAGGAAAATCTTCACCAGCCACTTCTCCAACAGGGGATTAATAGATAAAGAACCCAAAAACCTTAACACATAGACACACACAAAGAATAACCTAATCAGTAAGTGGGCCAGAGAACTAAACAGTTCTCAAAAGAAGAAATGCAAATATATGAACAAATTGTTCGACATCCCTAGCAATCAGGAAAATGCAAATCAAAACTACACTGAGATCTCACCTCGTTTTTTTTTAAGAGAGAGGAACAGTAAGAGAGAGAGAGAGAGAATCAATTTTTATTTAGTTTTTCACATGGCTTTCATTGCTCAGACACTCAGTTGCGTACGTGGCGCTGGGGTTTGAACTCACGTACTCACACGTGCCAGGCAAGCGCTGTAACTGCTGCGCCTCATTTGGTTTTAATGGAGAAATGGGTTCATTTTCCTGTTGGTGTTAACTCTTGTCATTTTGTCTTCTTCATACTTTCCTGTTCACTTTTTCCATTTTTACGTCAATTTGGGGGGATAGTACAACTTAAAGGTTATTTTCACAAGACTTGCTTCCTGTCAAACAGTGTTCTTTCCTACCCACCACCCCCAAAGATGACAATATTTGTCCTGTACTTTACTTAGAGCAGCACCAACACAATAGGCTATAGGTCAAGATTTTTGCTCCAAATTTAAACAGAAACCTCATAGAGTTGCATTTCACAGGCTGTGCAAATATCAAAACCAGTTTCAGCTGGTCTGGGTGGGGATCAGACTTTCTACCCACAATTCAAGGGAACCCGTCTGTGAAGTTAGCAAAATCCTCAGAACAAAACAAAATCCACAGAACAAAAGCTTGAATGAGTCTGGCTACAGCAATTAAGGGCAAGGTCGTAAAACTTTTTTTTTTTCAGAAAGAAAATGCTTGACTGTTATACCCTCAACCCCCAGTGGCCTCCTGGTTGTGATTCCTGTGTTTCAATCTCCCAAAGCCCCTCTTTGCCACACTTAGCATGTTTGCGATTGTGTTGTTGTTCGTGTGTCCATCTTCCCTCGCTACAGTGTCAACTTAGTAAGGGACTGATTCTCTCGGAACACACTCCAGTGTCTCAAATGCCTTGTGCTGCAAGTGTTCAATAGAGGAGTGCCTCAGTGATTGACTCATTCTAGCCCGTGAATAACATACAACCAAACAAAAAGGACCACAGAATCTACCCAGAACATGTGAGTCCCATCCTAACTCTGCCCCTCTCTAGCTTTGTGACTCTGGAAAGGTTGCTCACCCTCTCTGAGCTTCTATTTCATCATCTGCAAAATAAAGATGATATTGCTCTCCTCAGAGGCGTTTCTGAGGAGTAAATGAGATTACGTAATTGTAAGTGCTCAGTAGATATTGCATTCCTAAGTCAAATGTATTTACATGTTAAATGCTTTAGAATTAATATTATAAAAGAACTTTACGGTAGTAAATGAGTCATTCAACAATTGGAGATGCAGCCATTTACATCTTTGCCCTCTCAAGTCTTTTATTTGAGGATGTCCTCAGGTAGGAAAAAGTACATTCCTAAGGAAATTCCATAAGGAAAGGGTGGAAGTGGCAGTGAATGAACACTTATTTACTACCGGCTTTGTCTTGTTAGACTACTTGACTACAATTGCCTTAAAGCTAGGAATTCTGTTCTATTTCCTCAATTGCAAAATCTGAGCCAGGGTTAGCTCAGGTATTTTCAGCATCCTGAATGAATGTCCCTGACACATCATCTCTATATTTCCTCCAGCTGTTGAACGGCTCACTCTGTTATACACAGGTAGGTAATTAATATCTTGGAATTCAGTTGCTTTACTATCTTTGGGTGTTTATGAATCCACCCTTAAATTCTGTTTCCTCTTTAAGATTGTATCATATCAGGACTGGAGCAGTGGCTCGGCAGTTACTGAGCTTGACCGGCATGCGCAAGACTGCAGGTTCGAACCCCAGGACCACGTACACAACAATGTGTTGGAGGAACAAAGTCACATGAAAAACTAAAAATTGCTTCTCTCTCTCTCTCTCCCTCTCTCTCTCTCTCTCTGTCCCTCTTTCTTTCTTTTTTTTTTTTTAAAGATTGTATCATATCACTGATAGAACCCAGTTCTATAAAAGTATGTAAGGCAGGGTGGCACACACCTGTAATCTAGCAGCTTGGGACGCTGAGGCAGAAGGACCTCAAGTTTAAGGCCAACTTCAGCAACTTGGCAAGACCCTGTCTCAACATGAAGAGGGCTGGGGTGCAGTTTAGAGTGGAACACTTGCCTAGCCTTGCAAGACCGTGGCTCAATCTCCGGTACCGCAAATGGATTCGGAAGGGGGGAAATGGGAAGTTGTTGCTTAATGGATATAGAGTTCTAGTTTTGTAAGATGAGCAAATTCTGGTGACACAATAAAATGAACATATTTAACTCAAGAAGTTAATTTTATGTTATGTGTATTTGATAATAATTTTGAGGCCTGGAGTTCGGTCCTCAGCCCTGAAAAAAAAAAAAAAAGAAAATACCCCCATGCTATAGATAAAAATGAGCATAAACATTTACATCAATTCTTGAAATTTCTGAGTTTATGTACCTGTCTGGGTATAGTTTGGCTTTTCATGGGAGTCTAGCATACCCCCCTTTTTCCTCCCTCCCCAATCTGTCTTCTCCCCTCACCTTCACAGTTATAGTTCCCCCAGCTTATGTAATACTTCAACTTTGATGCATTTACTAATTAAACTTAGCTAACTTTAATCCTATCTTAGGTTTTACTCTAGTTTCCACATATGAGAGAAAACATTCAACCCTTAAGTCTCTGAGTTTGGGATATTCCACTCAGTTTTTTTTTTTCCATTTGCATCTGTTTACCTGCAAAAGCCATGATATTATTCTTTCTAATAGCAGAGTAGAACTCCATTGTATATAAATACCACAGTTTTTTGGATTCATTCATCCAGTAAGGGGCATCTAGGTTGGTTCCATAGTTTAGCTACTATAATTTGAGCAGCTATAAACATTGATGTAGCTGTATGTCTGTACCAAGCTGATTCTAGCTCTTCTGGGAAAATACCCAGGAGTGGGATAGCTGGGTCATGTGGTGGTTCCATCCCTAGTTTTTTGAGGATTCTCCACACTGCTTTCCACAGTGGCTGTGCCAGTTTGCAGTCCCACCAACACTGTATGGTGTTTCTTTCTCCCCAAAACCCCTCCAGCATCTGTTATTGTTCACATTCTTCATTTTTGCCACTGTGACTGGAGTGAGGTGGAATCTCGGTGTGGTTTTGATTTGCATTTCTCTGATTGCTAGTGATGTAGAGCACTTTCTCATATCTTTTGGTTGTTTGAACTTCCTCTGTTGAGAAGATTCTGTTTGGTTCCATAGCCCATTTATTGATTGGATTGTTTGTGGTTTTGGTGTTCAGATTTTGGAGTTCTTTGTATATTCTGGATATTAGTCCCCTGTCGGAGAAGTAGCAGGCCATGATTTTCTCCCGTTCTGAAGGTTCTCTTTTCACACTCTTGACTAATTCTTCAGCTGTGCAGAAGCTTTTCAGTTTAATGGCATCCCACTCATTGATTCTTGAACTTATTAAGTTCAAGAGTCTTATTAAAGAAGGAGCCTACATCAATGTGGTAGAGTGCTGATTCTATTTTTTCTTCTAATAATTGTATAGTTGCTGACTTAATTCCTAATTCTTTAATTCATTTCAATTTGATTTTTGTGCAATGTGAGAGATAAGGATCTAATTTCAATTGTCTGCATATGGCTGTCCAATTTGTCCAGCACCATTCATTGAACAGGCTACGTTTCCTCCAAGCTATAATTTTGGCCCCTTTGTCAAATATCAGATGGTTAAAGACTTATGGGTTTGTCTCAGTGTCTTCTATTCTATTCCATTGGTCTTCATGTCTGTTTTTACACCAATACCATGCTATTTTTGTTACTATGGCTCTATAGTATAATTTCAGATCATGTATTGTAAAACCTCCTGCTTCGTCTTTCTTGCTTAGTAATGTTTTGGCTATTCTGGGTTTCTTGTTATTCCAAATGAATTTGAGAATTGCTTTTTCTTTTTTATATTTTAAGTGAGAGAGGGACAGTGAGAGAAAGAAAGAGTCAATTTTAGTTTTTCATATGGCTTTCGTTGCTCCAACACTTCATTGCGTACATGGTGCTGAGGTTTGAACCCACTCCCTAGCACATGCTAGGCAAGGGCCATAACCACTGAGCCACTGATCCAGCCCTGAGAATTGCTTTTTCTGTATCCATAAAGAATATTATTGGTATCTTCTTGGGAATTGCATTGAATCTGTACAGGGTTTTGGGCAGAATGGCCGTTTTAATTATACTAATTCTCCCTAACCGAGAATATGAAATGTTTTTCCATATTCTCAGATCTTCTTCAATATCTTTTTTCAGTGTTCAATAGTTTTCATTGTAGAAGTCTTTTATTTCCTTTGTAAGATTAATGCCCAAGTATTTTATTCTTTTTGAAGTTATTGTGAATAGGATGGATTTCCTGATTTCTTTTCTGGCTGAATTGCTCTAGAAGTCTTCTGATAGAACTTTTTCAGTCCTTTTAGGTATAGGATCATGTCATCAGCAAACAGAGATAGCTTGACTTCCTCTTTTCCTATTCAAATTCCTTTGATTTCCTTCTCTTGTCTGATAGCTCTGGCTAGGGTTTCAAGGACTGTATTGAATAAGAGTGGTTAGCGAGGACAGCTTTGTCTTATTCCTGAGTTTAGTGGGAATGCCTTCAGTCTTTCTCCATTAAGTATATGTTGGCTATGGGTTTGTCATAAATTGCCCTTACAAAATTAAGGTATGTTCATTTGATCCCTATCTTCTCCAGAGTGTTGAGCATAAATGAGTCTTGGATTTTATCAAAGGCCTTTTCTGCATCGATTGAGATAATCATATGGTTTTTGTCTTTAATTCTGTTTAAGTAATGAATCATACTTACTGATTTGCATATGTTGAACCAGCCCTGCATCCTGGAATGCAGCCCACTTGATCATGATGTATTTATTATCTTTTTGATGTGTTTTTGGATGTGGTTTGCTAGAATTGTATTAAGGATTTTTGTGTCTATGTTCATCAGAGAAATTGGTCTGTAGTTTTCTTGATGTGTCTTTGTTGGGTTTTGGTATCAGCATTATAGTTGCCTCATAAAAAGTGTTTGGGAGGGTTCCGTCCCTTTTAGTTTCATGAAATAGCTTACTATTCTGTAAAGGTCTGGTAGAACTTGGCCGAGACTCCATCTGGTCCTGGGCTTTTCTTTTTTGTAAGGCCTTTGATTGCTGTTTCAATTTTACTACCTGAGATTGGTTTAGATTTTCAGTGTCCTCCTGTGTTAATTTGGGAATGTCATATGTGGCTAGGTGTTTGTCCATGTCTTCCAGATTATCAAACTTGGAGTAGTATAGTTTTTCAAAGTAGGTTTTGCTGTTAATCCTCTGGATTTTGGATGAGCCAGTGGAGATGTCTCCCATTTTGTTTCTGATTTTATTGATTTGCTTCATTTTATTCTTTCTTTTGGTGAGGTTGGCTAGGGGTCTGTCAATTTTATTTTATTTTTTATTGTTTTTTGAAGAATCAACTCTTTGTTTCATTGATTCTTTGTATTTTTTTGTTGTTGTTCTCAATTTCATTGATTTCAGCTCTGATTTTGGTTATTTCCTACCTTTTGTTGGATTTAGGACTGAACTGTTCCTCTTTTTGTAGGGATTTGAGGTGTAGCATAAGTTTATTTGTTTGGACTGTCTCCTTATTTTTGATGAAAGCACTCAGTGCTATGAATTTACCTCTTAAGAATGCTTTCATACTGTCACAAGGATTTTGATATGGTGTGTCATCATTCTCATTCATTTCCAAGAATTTCCTGATTTCTGTTCTCATTTCTTCATTTTAGAGGGTATTATTCAATCTCCATGTATTTAGGTAATTTCTGTTATTTTTCTTGCAGTTAATTTCTAGGATCATACCATTGTAGTCTGACAGGATACATGAGACTATATCAACTTGTTTGAATTTGCTAATATTTCCTTTGTGGACTAGGGTGTAATCTATTTTGGGGAAGGATCCATGTGCTGCTGAGAAGATAAACTCAGTTGATTTGAGATGGAATATTCTGTAGATTTCTGTTAAGTCCATTTGATTGATAGAGTTGTTTAGGCTACAGATATCTTTATTGATTTTTTATTTTTTGCTTTGATGATATGATCACGATTTTAAAAAATGAAACCCTTGAAGTCTCTACCATACATTGAAAAAAGAGGGTGAAGTCACCATGGGATAAAAATAGTGAAGTTTTAGTCCAGGTATGGTGATGACACACACCTGTAACTCAGCAACTCAGGAGGTGGAGGCAGGAAGATCAGACATTCAAGACCAGCATGAGCAACTTCGTTAGACTGTCTCAAAACAAAAAATAAATAGGTCTGGAATGTAGTGCTATGGAAGAGCACCCCTGTATCACCAAAAAATCCCCAGTAGTACACACACACACACACACAGTTCCTGCATTTTATTCTTAACGGATTTTTTAGAAAGTTGAGAGATTTTCTTATCACATTGGAATTCTTACAAATGCAAGCACAGATCTGTGGGATCAAATAGGAACAAAATATCTTCCAAATACTTAATACAGCAAAGCTGGAAACTGAACTTAGGAAATGAGTGCCTGGAAGCCAGGTGCAGTGCAAATGCCTGTAATGCTATTGGCTGAGGACACTGAGACAGAAGGATCGAAAGTTCAAAACCAACCTCAGCAACTTAGCGAGGCCCTAAGTAACTTAGTGAGACCCTGTCCAAAAATAAAAAATAAAAAGGGCTGGGGAATGTGGCTCACTGATGAATTTCCCCTGGGTTAAGTACCAAATACCCCCCAAGAAAGGAAAAGGAAATGAGTGCCTGTACTATGAATGGTGCATGCAGGTTATTAAATGTCTGCACAAAATACACAGACCCTGATTAAATCTGACTTTTTCCTCCAGGGGCAGGTCAAAGTCATTGAACTGAGATTCATTGCAGTGAACAAAGGCCCAGCAGTTGTAAACTTCTAGCAATGATTACAGACCTGTGTGGAGATGACAGGCCTAGTCTTGAACTGCTGGCACTCCACAGCTCTGATCAGGTTACCCTGCTGATTCACAGCCTGTTGAATTCTACTTCCCAGAGAGTGCGAGGTTACTTAGGGTTCAAAGCCCAACGGAAGCAGGATGGATTCTGGAAAAAGAATGAGTTTTAAGCATTTATATTTACCTTCTATAGAAACCCAGAGGCAATTTTCATCCAAGGGCTGTGCCTCTTGCCCTATCTTAGCCATTGTTTCAGGCAGTGACTTTCTAAATGCAGTTAATCCAGGGAGCTTTCAATTCCTTATTCACTTTTACTTCTTCTTCTTCTTTTTCTTTTGTTATTGGTTCAGCACCATCTTACTAGTGAAGGGGTTCTTGGTTCACATTCATACATGTGTATGTATTGACAGAGTTGCTTAAACCCAGTCCTTGTCCAGGATCTCCTCCCTGCTTTCCCCACTTCCTGATCTCATGACTCTGAAGTTCCCCCAAGTTACAGATATAAATGGCCATATACATGTAATTTTTTTTTAAAGAGAGATAAAGGGGCAGTGTGAGAGAGAAAGAGAATCAGTTTTATTTAGTTTTTCATGTGGTTTTCATTGCTCTAGCACTTAGTTGTGTAAGTGGTGCTGGGATTTGAACCCTGGTCCTTGAGCATGCCAGGCAAGCACTCCAACCGCTGAACCACCACTCCAGCTTCATATACATGTAATTTAGACATTGAAATTAATAGATTTATATATCTGCCTGGGTTTATTTGGGGTTCTCATGGGAATCAACTGTACTCTACAGTATTAAACAACTAACTTTTCTCTCCCCTTTCACCCTCCTCCGCCCCTTCATAGCTACAGTCCCCACAGCTTATGTGTTACTTCAGATTTGGTGGGTCTATTAAATAAAGTTGACTAATTTTCATCTTATCTTAGGTTTTACTCTAGCTTCCACATATGAGAGAACATTCGACCCTTAGGTCTCTTGGGTTTGGCTTGTTGCACTCAGCATGATTGTTTTCCATTTCCATCCATTTACCTGCAAAGCCATGATATTGTTCTTTCTAATAGCAGAGTAGAACTCCATTGTCTACATATACCACAGTTTTTAGATCCATTCATCCAGGGAAAGACATCTAGGTCGATTACATAATTTCACTATTATAAATTGAGCAGCTATAAACATTGATGTAGCTGTATGTCTGTACCAAGCTGATTCTAGCTCTTCTGGGAAAATACCCAGGAGTGGGATAGCTGGGTCATGTGGTGGTTCCATCCCTAGTTTTTTGAGGATTCTCCACACTGCTTTCCACAGTGGCTGTGCCAGTTTGCAGTCCCACCAACACTGTGATGGTGTTTCTTTCTCCCCAAAACCCCTCCAGCATCTGTTATTGTTCACATTCTTCATTTTTGCCATTGTGACTGGAGTGAGGTGGAATCTCAGTGTGGTTTTGATTTGCATTTCTCTGATTGCTAGTGATGTAGAGCACTTTCTCATATATCTTTTGGCTGTTAGAACTTCCTCTGTTGAGAAGATTCCGTTTAGTTCCCTATCCCATTTATTGATTGGATAGTGGTTTTGGGGTTGTTTTTGAGTTCTTTGTATATTCTGGATATTAGCCCCTGTGAGAGAGGTGGCAGGTCATAACATTCTCCCATTCCGTGGGTTCTCTCTTGACACTCTTGACGAGTTCCTTAGCTGTGCAGAAGCTTTTCAGTTTAATGGCATCCCACTCATTAATTCTTAGTTTCACTTTTACTTTTTGAAGTGAAATGGGACAAAAGAGGCTCCAACACTGGAGAGGTTTTCAGGAAGCAGGTTTGATGTTGCAACATTGATCCCGGATACATAATGGTTACACTCTCGAGACACTGACTCTGTAGCCTTTGCAGTTTATTCCTTTTAGGAGGTTACAGCATGTTTCGTTTTCAACACCTATTGATTTGAAAAGGAAATCACAAAATGATGGTTATCCACACAAACAGCACACAGCTTTGACACATCAGTGTCTCAAGGAGGGGAGAGTAAAGAGAAGGTCAAGAGGCCACTGTAAATCTCCGTGCTGTCGGATCACCGGGCACAAACGGTGGACAAATAAGCAGCTAGAAGACTTCCTTGCATTTACCCAGTTTCAGCTCCTTGGCTAAATTAAGAGAAAGAATTTCCCAAAGATCCTCATACAGGGGAGAGGGGATTCTCATTAATATGGGGGAGCCCCTCCTCACAGGGCTTTCTCCTTTGGAAGCATTCAATGTTGCTGACCTCTTCTGAAAACTTCTCTATGGCCCTGCTTCCTGCTGTAGTTTGTGTTCCTCCCTCCTTGTCTGTCTCAGCCCTCCTGCCTCTGTGCCCACTTCTGCTCTCCCCAGGGTTCACACAGTGAGCGCTAATGCACACAGGGAGCGAGAGCAAGTGTGCCCAGGGTGGATCGATCACACCGTCACTGCAGCAGGTGTAAATTTGCAGCCTGCAAGGGTCCTTGGGGAGGTCAGGGAAGGCTGAAGGATGAGCAGGTGAAGAGGCCGGGCCATAACCGCAGGCGCAATCCTCAGGCAGCTGCTGCCTCACCAAGATCCTTAGTTTGCACAGTGCTTACCGATTTACAAACTGCCCACACGTGTAACACGTCATGTGCGAGAGGACAGGTATTAGGAGTCCTTTGGGAAATTGAGGACACAAGGTTCAGACCCATTATATACTGTACCCACAGACACATGGTCAGTAAGGAATGCCACTGGACTGACCCACGTTTCCAAACCTAAGTCCTGAAGTGTTATTCTCTCTTCACTAGTGACTCATCCACTCCCT
>PVKS010003329.1:0-105303 GCA_004027875.1 Aplodontia rufa | reverse complement strand
ATATTGCTGTGTCACTGTAATGTGCTGATTCTAAGTCCCCTGGAAAGATACCCAGGAGTGGAATAGCAGGGTCGTATGGTGGAGTCATCCCTAATTTCTTAGGGGTTCTCCATACTGCTTTCCAGAGGGGCTGTACCAGTCTGCAGCTCCACCAACAGTGTGTTAGTGTGCCTATCTCTCCACAGCCCCTCCAGCATCTATTGTTGTTTATTTTCTTCATCTTTTATTCCCTCTCATCCACCCATGCTGACTTCCAGCTCTGTCATCCACCAGCCACACTATGCCTGCCTATAGTCAATACCTAGAGCAGTAGTTCTTTCAAATTATTAATACATCAGATGGGTCAATACATGGATTAGGATATAGCTCTCATGATCTAATCATGTCACCTCTGAACACTGCTGTGTTGTTACATACACAAGTTTTCTGGGGACAGAATTCACTTGGTTGCTAGAGGTGGTATACATGCTCTTGTGGGGGGATGGATGTATCAGGTCTCATCAATAGGGAAGTCCATCCTTGGACTGCACAGCTGTGACCCTTATGCTCACTCCAGGCCCCTTACAGTCCCTTTCAGTGACTACCTGGCCTGCCATGGCAATGCCTTCCAGGGGATAAGATGCTGTCTTGCCAACAGTGGCGCTGCTCATGACACACTAGATAGTGGACATCTGGCTGTATATACTCTCAGGAGCTGTGCCCACATGACTTGATCCTTAACACCAGTCCCTTGACACCATCAGGGTGATTGGTCATCTCTTGAGCCCCAAGCCTGAAGGTCACACCCAATCCCATGGCAAGTTCATGATTTCAATGCCACCCGCCCCCCGGGCCCTTTCAAGAGCTGCTCTTTGTGATGTGTCTGTGTCTCTTGGACACGCGCTTCTTTAGGCCCCGTCACCCATGCTGGGTAGTTTTCCACGGCTCCAGTAGAAAGTTACAACAGGTGCAAGTCTTCGCTTCAGTCTTATGTGCTCAGTAGAGTGAGCCGCAGCTTCCAGTAAGGGATGAGCCCAGTAACACACACGCTCTCCACCCTGGGTACCTGCTGGTGTTTATATTCACATGTGCGCCTCCATTTGCAAGACAAAAAGAAGTATAAAACAGGAAATTGCAGCAAAATGAGAAGTGTGGAATTTGTATTTATCACAATGTGATAAATGTCAGGATAATAAGCCTCTCAAGGGAACACACAGTCTCCTCGAGCATTCCTGCCAGGGCTATTATGAACAGACATTTCCAGGCCATGTGCGAGGCATAGAGCAAAATCCCCCAAGCCTGCTCTTTGGCTGAACATCTCTAGTGATTTAAAATTCAGACATCGTGACACCAGTGACAAAGGGATCTCTAGAAAGACGTCCTCAGTGCATCGAGATGTTTCCAGTTCATTGTAAAGAAGGAGATGAATAGACGGCAATTGAAACCAAACTTTATATCCCAGTGATTATGTGAAGTATGTACAGAATTGTGATCAGAGAAAAGACAAAAGGAGTAATAATAAAAAAAAAAAACCAGCTTGAGTTGTGTTAATGTCTTCCAAGGAAAGGATGTGTTTTGAAGTAATTGACATTTCAAGAGTTAGCAGAAATAATTAGTCTTGATGTCACCTCTATTGAAAACAATTTTAGCACACATCAGAAATTAAAATGTTAACCACCTAGTTTGATTGTCTGTTTTGAGTTAAGCAGTAAGTGTTTCGGTGAAGTTGGTGAATCCAGCACAGTTCTGGAAACACACACTTGTGGAATGGCACACACGGGTGGTCCCTGCCTGCAAATTCTTCAGAGTCTAGTAAAATAGGTAAGATTTGCATTGAAGAAGCAACCAGAAAATGCAACCTCCTTGTCCACTATTACGTTACATGGGTGATTCTCAGGCAGTGTCAGTTTTGCCTCCCAGGGTACTCTTGGCAACATTTGGAGACAGTTTTGCTTGTTTCAGCTGAGGGTGTGCTACTGGCATCTAGAGGGTTAGAGGCCAGAGATGCCGTCAAACATCCCACAATGCCCAGGATAGCCCCACAACAAAGAATCATCTGGTCCCAAGTGGTAGGAGGGCAGAGGCCACCTACACCTACCCTATACTACTCTGGATTATTTCGTACCAGAGAAAATCATCACAGGAACTGTGTGTGTTGGCGGGGGGGTTAGTTGGTTAGTTGGTGAAGACCTCTGGGACAGAGACCTGAAGGGGTGCCTGAGACCTGCAGGACAGAGCTGTCAGAGTGCTTGCATGGACCAGGAGGCTTCCTTTTCTCATACCAGGATTCTCGGCTATTGCCTAGGTCACTGCCCTCAGCTGAGCTGAGCCTCCTCTTTCTACTGTGCAGTAACAGGCAAAGAGAGACTGGCCTGATATTTAAGTAAGCACTTATTATATGCCAAGCCCTAATGAGACCTTGACAGGTTTTAAGTCACTGAGTCCTTGGGAGAATTTTGCAAAGTAGGTCCTATTTTTGTTCCTGTTTTAAAGATGAAAAAATGGGGGCACAGAGGTTAACTTTTTCCTACATCACTACACAACTGGTAGATCTTGGAGTTGGACTTTAAACCACGGTAGTTTAACTTCAACCAGTTTGCTATATTTCCTCGTCTGCCAGGCAGTAGTGATCTGGTTTCCTTCAGATTCCTGTCATAGTAAAGTGTGTCTTCACAGAAACCCACACCCAGGGGGTCCCAGGTGGGCAGCAAATGCACCTGGGACATCTCAAGAGAGCAGCCTTGCCCACCCTCCTCTGGCTCCCCAGTAACTCCCTTGCAGTTCCAAGGGAAACTGGTTGGTCGAAAAGTGGGGAGAGCTTCCTTCACTGTTCCTGAACAAAGTTCTTCTTCCAGGAAGAACTAGACCATAAAGTTTAGAATCAGAATTAGAATACGGTAGATAAAGAAAATTTCAGATTATTAGAAGAAATCATGCTCTGCCCTGCAATGGAATCATTTTTAAGTAGTTCAATCCCCTAGTACTTATGTGGAATGTGGATCCAAGCATTATTTCTCATTAAAAGCAAACTCTTTGTAGATCGGTGTATATACTACAGTCCTGTTTTTGTTAGAGTGAAATTATGCTGTTATGTGCGTACAAATAAGTCCAGTCAGGGCTAGAGAAGTGGCTCAGCAGTTATGGTGCTTGCCTGGCATGTGCAAGGATGCGAGTTTGAAATCCAGCACCAAGTACACAACAAAAGGTCTGAGCAATGAAAAACTAAATAAAATTGAGACTCTTCTCTCTCTCTCCCTCTCTCTCTCTCTCACTGTCCCTCTCTCTCTTAAGAAAAAAAAAACCAACAAACAAGTCCAGTCTTGTCAATAGAAATGGTAGAATTTCAACCTTATGAAGTAAAATTTTTAAACGTTTGAAATATAAAAAGTATAATTTTCTCTTCCAGACCGTGAGGAGAGTTGACTGAGATATCATCACCCAGGGGCAGAAGTCACTTCCTTGGAGAGCATGCTCAGGGCCACTCTAGTGCAGAACTGGAGTGCAGAGAGTACTGTCTCCCTGGAGTGCAGCTCTCTCCTCAATTCCTCTTTGGCCACTAATGCTACTTTCTCCATCCAACACCCACCCCTTCCCATCCAGCTGCCACACAACAGCAGAGGACACACCAGTTCCACCCCCTCTTCCAACTGTCTGGGAGAAACTGTATCACTCTCTTTTTATCTCGTAGCATATTCAAGCCATAGGCATCGCCCTCCCAGGAATGCCTTCAGGTGTAAGCTCTGCTCCTTGTTGTTGCATAAAGGAATTTCAAACTCGGAAGCAGATAGCATGGATACCTCGGAGGAGCATTCAGCCTTCCATAGACCATGTCTTTCCTATATTATCTTTTTAACTAAAATGTTTCAATAAACACATACACCCTGCACACGTTGATTTTCTTTAGTACTGAATACCAACAGTATTGAGGTCATTAAAAGATATATAGAGGTCTGATGTTCTAGGTTCTACATTAGGGCAATTCGAAGAATTAGTTGGAGAATAAAGTGAAGGCAAAGGTAAGCTACTCTACACATTGGGTGAGGAGCAGTAGGAGAGGTTGGGATAGCACACCTGCTGGGAGTCCTTCCTGAAGAAGGAGGCAATCAAGTTGGACTTGCAGAAAGGGTAGAGTTTTTACACGTGAGGCCAATCAAATAGGATCAACATGAATAAGGACCCTGAAATCATGAAGCATAGTCAGGGAAAAGTACCTAGAGCAGGTGGTGCGGCACAAGTAACTTTACAAAAGTGAGAGCAGATCAGTTTGAGGGGGCCACAAGTATGGTTGTTTACCAGGGAATCTGAGAAATGCCTTTCTAAAGTGTTGCTGTACACAACAGAGGAGTGTATATTAACTGAAAGACCTCTCACTATACGAGGCATTTCATTTAAGGCATAACTAAACTGAAGAAAGAGAAGAAAAGAGGGAAAGAAGAAAGGAGAAGAGCAGGGATGGAGTGAAGAGTAAGGGAAAGAAAAGAGGGGCAGGAATCTCTAGATACTAAAGCACAAAGAGAATTGAAAGCTGGAGTGTTTGAGCAGAGTGATGGATACAGGTGTTGAACTTGGTAACTCTCAAGCTAAAGAATCAACATAAAATGCAGATGGATTGGTCATATTTCTGTGAACCATTCAGAGTTAAATTCAAACCTCTTCAAAAAACATTCCATATAACCAGGCTACAGATTAATCCTTGCTGAAGAAAAGCTCATGGTTCACACATAGAAAAGGAACACACAATGCTACATGGGGTGAATCAAAGGCACAGGAAACAGTAGAATTCAAACCTCAATAATATGTAACAAAAAGTTGATAGACCAAACACATTAAGTGAATACATGCAAATGATTGAAAATAAAAAAAAGAAAAGAAAGCTATGGGAAAGACAAAACAGGAAATGAAGAAGACACTATGGAGGAGAAGGGGAAACATATATAAAGAACCAAATAGAAGTTTTAGAAATAAAAGTTTTTTATAAGAGACAATCAATTTTATTTAGTTTTTCATGTGGCTTTTGTTGCTCTGACACTTTGTTGTGTATGTGGTACTGGAGTTCAAAACTGCATCCTCATGCACGCCAGGCAAGTGCTGTAATTCCTGAGCCACCACTCCAGCCCCTAGAAATAGAAGTTTTAATCACTGAAATTAAAAACCATATAAATCAAACATCAGAGTAGATACTACTAAAGAGAGAATTAGTGAACTAAAAGGTAGAGATATCCATCTTATGAAATACGGTAACAGACGGAAAAAGAAATGGCAACCAAGATCGAGAGGTTATGAATCTTGGGGAAATGTGTCCATCTGTGATATGTTCTACAGAGGACAAACAGGCTAGACTGGCAATATCTGGAGAGATAATTGCTGAGAATTCTTCTATAAATAAATAGAAATAGAATTCCTCAGACCCAAAATGCACACGGATGATGTCTTAGATGGTTCTTTCTTGACTCTGGCATGGACTGTGTGTTAGCTTTTTCATTTTCGTGACCAAAAGACCTGACAAGAAAAAATGGAAGGGGAAAAGATTATTTGGGCTCATGGTTTCAGAGACTCAGCTGATTATGAGCAGATTCCATTTCTGTGCATATGAGGTGAGGTAGAAGGGTGCTGGAGGAAAGAGCTGAGGACGTAGCACCCAGGAAGCAGACAGCGCTTTCCTCACCAGTGACAAAATATAATCCCTGAAGGCATGCCCCCAGTGATCCATTGCTTCCAGCCACAGCTAACCTGCCTAGTTACCGCCCAATTAACCATATCAGTGGATTCATACTGTTTAGGTTACAACTCTCATAATCTAATTGTTTAATCGCTGAACTTTCTTGCGTCGTCTCACAAAGGAGCTTTTGTGTGATACCACACATCTGAACTGTAACAGACTGGAATGAATGAAACATGAGGGTTTCTTCTGCAAGTCTGAAGATAGTTTAAGGAAATGACCCCTGGAGGAACTGATGGCTCCTGCAGATGAACCTCACTCTGCTCTTCAGGAGTACGATTCATGAGCCTTGATTCAGCCTTTCTTTCCTCCATCTTTCTGTCATTGGGCTTTGGTGTACTTTCTGCCACCAAACCTGGGTCTAGGAATTGCACTGATTCAAGCCCTATCTTCATTCTAATGAAGGTCCCATGTTTATAACTTTAACTGATCCTACATAAGAGGTTTTATAATGGAAAATACTTAAGCACATCAATGCTCCTCTCATTACCAGAAACAAACAAAACCCTACTTATTTGAATTTAAGTGAAGGATAGCTTCCGTTGACTTGTCTGGCACAGTTCCTGGGTACCCCATCTTCACATTCTTTTATTACTGCAAAACTAGGCCATAAATATCTTTGAATGACAAACTGTGGAAAGAACCCTGTTTTGAAATCCACGAGCCTGGAGTTCAGGCCTCAGCTCTGTCGGTGTCTGGCTGCCTGACCTGGGCCATCCCCTGACCTAACACAATGGGCATCTGTTCTGAAGGTGCTGCTCTGGCTGTGTCACATGCAGACTCTCACCTAACCCTTATAGCAGCACTATGAGCTAGGTTATTTTTATTAAATCTATTTACAATTGGGACCACTGAGATCACCTGCCCACAGTTACATGATTATAAGGAGGAAGAGTTCCTTGGACTGCAAAGCCCAGGGTCTCAACAGCTCCAGCCTGCAGCTTCACTGGTCCAATGTTCCCTCCTCTCTCCAGTGAGGACTGTTACTGCCCTAGTCTACAATGTGCTTAGCATGTGTGCCTAGAACATGTGAGAAGTTCCATTGACGCTGATAAGGAATTTATATCTGTCTTCAGGAGGAAGGCCAAAGGTACTTTGTCACCGTACTTGGAGACAGAGGCTGATCAGCTATATCCAAGTACGATTTTCAAAATTAAAGAGTGAAAACTTGTAGTTTGGACGCTGTGGCATATACCTGTCATCCCAGCAGCCAGGAAGCTGAGGCAGGAGGATCTCAAGTTCAAAGTCAGCCTCAACAGGTTATCAAGGCCCTAGCGAACTTAGTGAAACTTTTGTCTCAAAATAAAATATAAAAAGCACTGGGGAATGTGGCTTAGTGGCTAAGAACTACTGGGTACCAAAATAGTAAGTGTCCATACCAAATAATAATAAGTACCCATAACAAAATAATAATATCTTTGAAAGATGTTAGAATTTGATTTCCACAAATTATCAAAACTTTGGCTTCTCTAAGGAAAAGTCAACCATCTTAGTTATGAACTTTTATCAGTTCATTCATTTTGAAATTCAACATTAGAAAATTAAGACCTGAGCCAGAATGGTGGCTCAGCAGTTACAGCGGTTGCCTAGCATGCGTGAGGATGCAAGTTTGAACCCCAGCACCATGTATACAACGAAGTGTTGGAGCAAAGAATGTCACGTGAAAAACTAAATAAAATTGATTCTCTCTTTCTCTCTCTCTCTCTCACTGTCCCTCTCTCTTTATTAAAAAAAAAAAGAAAGAAAATTAAGACCTTAGCCCATAAAGAACTTCCAGCTCAGGGATATAGGGCCTCCCTGCAGGGAATGACTTTGAAAACGGGAACGTAGCAACTTGCACTGTGAAACCTCCACAGGATGCCTTGGCAAGACTCTGTCATCACCTGCCAACTCTGGATGTGAGGTTCACCTCTTGTTCTCCATCAGTTGACTGATCCAGTCTGTGGGAAAGATGGTCTTCCTCTTCCAAAACCCTTATAAATACAGTGCTTTCCTCCCGCCGGACACTTTTCCACCTGGTTTGCTGTTAAGAGTCGTATGAAAGTAGGTACACGTCTTTTTACATGTCACTATTTTAAAACTACTCTCTTCGGGCTAGAGCAGTGGCTCAGCAGTTACGGCACTTGCCTGGCGTGCATAAAGATGCGGGTTTGAACCCCAGCACCCCGTAAACAACAATGTGTCGGAGCAACAGAAGCCATGTAAAAACCTAAATAAAATTGATTCTCTCTTTCTCTCTCTCTCTCTGTCATTTTTTCTTTAATCATAAATAAACCTACTCTCTTGCACCCAGATGGTGTCATATACAAATATGAATGACATCTACATATGCATAGGTAGGTGATAAATATAGATGTATGATTCACATGAATATATATGTACATTAATATCTTAGTATTTGTTGTGGTTCAAGAAACAGAGATCTATGCCATGTAATTGAAGACCAGAGGGATTTGTTGTACCGATACAGGGATGTCGCAAAAAGCTTCAGCACAGGAAGTACATCCAGTCCTCAGAAGACCGAACTGGGACCTGGAAAACTATCAGGAGCTAAAGCAGCTACTTTCTCAGTCTCTTTTTTTCTCTCTGGGGCCACATGATCTACCATCTGCTCCATTCTCTTGCTTCTCTTGCCAGACGGTCTCTCTGTGCACCAGGTTTTCATGGGCCAGAGAGCACCATGACCTCTAGTCTCTTGTCTAATAGTTCAACTTCTTAAGAGAGAGAGACTCCGAATGGCCCGAGTTATGGGTCAGGTATCCAGGTCTGATCCCAAGCATGGCCAAATAGCAGTAAGATTCCCTGACAAAACAGGGCAGGAAGCCCCCAACGCTTCAGCCATGACAGAGAGGTGGCATGGCACAGTTCTAAAGAAAGGAATAATTCTTCAAGCTGTTTTCTTTAAAAATCATACCTAGGAGAAAGAGAGAGGCAGAGCTTGTGTGTAATGAGCAAGAGCATGATTTAATACTCTGAAGATTTTCTTAAAAATTTTTATACTGAAAAAATGATAAAAGAGTTTTTCCCCCAATGGAAAAATAAATGCAAGATTAAGTTGTTGGAGACTTGTAAGGACAGAAAGATGAAAATAGGATATAAAATTCAATAGCAAAGTATGATTTTTGAAAATGCTATTTAAGAAAGAATATGCTGACATCTACACGCAAGATAGGTGGAGTCTGGAAACAAGAGGGCAGGGAGCCCATTTAGAGTTTGGATTTTATAATCTTCTGTTCGTAATATAGAACCAGACCACAAAAGCTTGGAGTGTGGGCTAAGTGTCCCTCACTCTGCCGACAGCATTTTGTTGTAGATATTTAAAGATTAAAAGCAGAAGCAGTTAGTCTCCTTGTAATATTTACTGATTCAAGCAGCTCTACCATACAGACGTCTTACACATAAATTTAACTATTATTATTGTGTTGCCCTTTTCCAAGAAAGGGTAAAGTAGATTTGTAGGAGCACTTAACACATGTAAATCCCCCACCTCTTTAAACCAAGGCACATTGTATTAAAGAGCCACATAAATTTTACAAGTATTCTGTCCTTTTGAGATCATAGCACTATTCTTTTTTGCAACACAATTAGAGCAAAGCCTCTTTGTAAGCCAGTTCCATCAGCTCTGATTGAAGATATCTCACAAAAGATACTGCTTTTTGCCAAGCTCATAATTGCACGGACAACGTAATGATGTGCAGAGGTTCTAGACTTGAGTGTCCTGAGGGCTCTATCAGCAAATAGCTGACTGTTTCATTGGTCGCTGCAGTCTTCTTTCAACTTTTATTTACTCATTTACTGTTCTTGAGACTGGCCTTAAAAAATGATTTAAAGCACAACTTCCTTCAAACGGCTAATAGTCCATGAAACAGCTTAGTGCTTACAAAAGAATGCTCAAATTGACAGCCATGGAATCTCAAATGCTATATTTTTCCATTGATAAGGTGCAACCTAAGTAGAGATAGGGTGATATTTGTCTTTCTTGTCACCAGTATGTCTTCCTTTAGGAAGAAAAGGTTTGTGCTTCCTATTGAAAGTGGCCCATGCCAAACGATTTTACATTTTTTGATTGACCAGCTTAAAGCGTTAGAAATGTATTTTGACCAGAGGCTAATGAAAATTATTTTGAGCAAATACTTTGAAAATTATATAATGACCCCACAAGTTCTTTCTAAAAGAATAAATCAGAGATTTAAAAGCCTTATCTAATCAGGCTTAGATAATACGTTTATGAGAAAAGTTGGTTTGTGTTTGGCAAAGACAGATTTGGAATTCTTCTATCTCTAGAGTCAGTGATTTCAACTTGAGTAGAATGATATCTATGCTTCCCAAGAGGGTAAATATTATGAAATTCTGACTTTTGAAATATGCTTTCTCAATAGTACATAACCAGGAATTTTTGTTGAGTGCACAGTATTCCACCATATGGCCCTGTCCTAATGTATTATTATTATGATTTAGCTAATCCCTGACAGACATTTTATATTTTCTAATCTTTCCTCTATTATAAATAATTATGTAGCAAGCATTCTTGTAGATAAGTAATATCCTTTAAATTTTTTTTCCTGGCTCCTGCCTCCCTCTTCTCCAATCAGTCCACCCCACCCTTGACTTAGGCAGATTTTTCTGGAAAACAGAGCTTTGTTGCAAACAGGATGTCAGATGTTCTAGCTGTGCTCAGAGTCTGCACAACTTAGTTTTAATCTACTGTTTCTTCACGATCTCCCAAGACTCTGCTACTTGAAGTTTGGCTACCACTGCCGACTGATTTCTAGACCAGCATCCAAATCATTTTCCTCCAGGGGTGGAGGGATTGGTTGGGAGAAGAGTCCTCCAGAGTCCTTCCTGGGGGAATTTCAGAACTTAAGCCAAGAAAGACAAGTTGTTCTTTTTGCAGATGACTGAGGTAGTGATATGAAAACTTTAGAAGCTTAACTACAGCATGTCTTCTGCCATGCAAACCCTAGAAAAAGAGAAAGTTTGTCTGCTGAGGGCTGAGAATGAACGGAAGTAGAGAGGAGGAGGAAGAAGAGGGAGGGAGACTCTAATAGACATTCTAACAGCAATGACAAGAGGGAAAGAGGCATTGAAGTGCCCCTTCCCTGGGGGAACATTAGCACAGGCTGGGGTGTGGGAGAGGAGATTCCAGCCCCAGGGAGCAGTTGAACTGGGAAGCTAGTTCTGCTCCTCTCCGTGTTGCTGTCCAGTGACCCCAGGCTCAGAGCTGGATTCAACGGTGGAGTAGCCAAGGGAGTGCGTGGTACAGCAATGTATAAATGTGTTAAAATATTCTTAGGAATATTTTGCTAAGACTAGACTATCCCCAGAGATATTCCAAAGACACCAGGAATGTAATGAGAGGGAGCCAGTTGTATTTCTAAACCTCTTCTCCAGGAGAGCCTACATGTGTAGGGAAGGAAGCTTTGACAAGTTGCTTGGAAGGCAGAAGAATTTCCCCACTGAGATGTGCCTGGGGCTCAACAGACAGTTTTAAAAAACTTCCAAAGGAGACTGGGTGATCTTAGACTCTGGACTGCCACTGGGTTGAGTGAGGGACATGATCTTGGGGCCAAAGCTGAGTTCATTTGGTAATGAAGGTCTGAACACCGTCACCCATAACCTTATCTTCTGCCTTTCCTGTCATGTACTTTCATTCTCTTTTTTCTTTCCTGAACAGATTTAGAGAACATCGCTTTGAAGGAGCACCAAATAAAAGCCTACCTAGAGCCCCAGGTGTGCCTCTGCGTCTTGTCTTGCTGTTTTTTCCTTCTCTATGCTTTTTCTTATGTGCTTTTCCTGTATCTATATGATTCACACACACCCCCTTTTCTTTAAAGAGAGAGGGACAGTGAAAGAGAGAGAGAGAAAGAATTAATTTTTATTTAGTTTTTCACGTGGCTTTTGTTGCTCGGAGACTTCACTGTGTACGTGGTACTGGGATTTGAACTCACGCACTCGCACATGCCAGGCAAGCGCTGTAACGGCTGAGCCACCACTCCAGCCCCCCTTTTTTAAGGACAAGATTTATGGCCTATTTTAGCCTACAGCCACCTTCGTTCCTTCTAACTTTGAACCATTTATAGAAAGGGTAACGAGAGGTAGGGACTCAACCAATCTGTACCCTAGGTGTGGTTGCTGCCAACACTTGTCAACATAGGACATCCACGCTGTTGAATGACAGCAGTAGGCAGGACTGTCTCCAAGGAGGAAGATGTCAATGGATATAGAACATCTGTGCTTAGGTGCCACTGCATGTCTTCTGGAAGACCCAGACCAGAAAGTTCAAACCAGAAGTTTATGTTATCATCATGAGGCGCTACTCTTCTTTGAATCAAGTTTGGAATGTTCAGTTGAGATCGGACAAGAATTCATTCTAGATTTTAGCCAACGTGGAGCACACAAAAACAAAACAAACAAACAAAAAAAACCTTTATTCAAGTGACTCCACCATGCAGCAGGTGGAGACCAGTTGAATGGCGGGCATCCCTCCTAACTGGGCTGTGATGGCCCGGCCAACTCTTCAGCATTTTCAGGAAAGGAGTGAAAAGAAGAAAATGCTTTTGGCAGTTTAAATCAGATAATTACTTTTTAAAAAAAGGTTTGTTGAATATAATTCCCAGGTTTTTTCCATCTGTTTAAACTTAAGTAAAAGAGCGTCACTCCCCAACTGACCATAAGACATGATGAATAGGCTCTTGAAATGAATGCTTTCAGATGGTTCTCTTTATGAAACATGCACAAAGATGCATACTGTGGTGGTGGAGTTGGCCTTGTAAGACATCTGGCCCCAACATGGGCCTCGTTAAGTTACACCTGTAAGTGTGGGGTCATTTTTTATACCCATAATATTAATAATAAAGGGTTCATTGAATAGGATTATTAATGGTGCCAGGTGGAGGATGTGGTATTACTTACAGCCTGGTAGGGGATTGGTTAATGTCTCCTCCCGCCAGCGTTTCTGGTTTCATGTTTATAGACAAGCACTCCAGATGATGGCTGGCAATATAGCCATTGAGAAAAGGAATTCCCCCTCTCTCCCATCAGCAAGAAAATTTACAACAGTTGGCAGCGATTTTGAATGAATCTGTTTTCTAATTTTGAACTTCTAATCTTGCTGAAGAGCAAGTAAGGTATTTACCAATTAATTCAAGATATCAAAAAGTCAGCTTCAAATTTTGTTTTGTCTAACTTGACTCAACATGAAACTTCTCAGTTCTAGCCATCTCCTATCACTTCTTATTTCAAGAGACATTCATCTCTGCATTTTTCCTTTGTGGTCACAAACTGCAAATTGAGGGGGGAAAAACCAAGAAGAAACCTAAAACCTTTCCTTCCTTCTGTGGAATGTTTGCGTTTGCTGTTTTACAATGCAAGACTTGTAACAGAAGGAAATAGATGCTTGAGGTATGGTCCTTTTTAATGTGCATTATTACAGGTGTCTGCAAGTCTGGTAAATTCAAAGTATTGTTTGAATTGCAACCAGATCCCAAGACTTAGAATACCAACTCATGTTTTAGCTTCAGATTACATGCAACTAGAATAAAATTTTAAATTTACAAGGCAATTGTTGAACGTTAATTGAATTATGTTTGAGTAATAAAACCCAATTGATTGCTAAGAGCATGCTTACAAAAGGCATTATAGAAAAAATTTCTTTTGTATCTCTTTAGCCATTCATAAATACACACATGAACTTGTGCACAAACAATAAACAAATAACAGTTTAAAAAATCTATTTGTATCACCCTTTGCAGTTTAGAGGTGATATTTCACATAGATTAATGGCTCTGTAAAGTAGGTGATGCTGTTATCTTTATTTTGCAGAGAAGAAAACCAAATCCAGAAAGTGATGTTCTCAAGACACACAGCTACTGAGTGGCCTCTTCAAAACTGAAACCTGCCAGCATGGAATCTAAACTTTTATGTTTTTTCCACTCCACCATCTGTTTCCTCTTTCCCCACCAATTAAGTCCCCTCAAAAAAAATCCTAAAATCTAGGAATGACTTCCACTGCTACCTCATTTTGGTATAAAGATGTTTACATAATTGGGATGAATCTCATCAACTTAATGATGAGAAGAGAAAGATATCCACAGAGTGCATGCAGTATAATTCCATTTCTGTGAAGTTCACGTGAGTGAGAACTAATCTAAGGTGACATAAGACAAGAGTGATGGTGAGCTCTAGGGGAGTGCATTGGCTAAGAGCAGAAGGGAGCCTTCTGGGTGTGGAAATAGTCTATAATCTCAATCTCATGGTGATGACTCTGCTAGGTTCACGTGGAAGTTTAGCTGAGCACTTAAGATATGTCAAACTAACTGCCAGGGCCTCATTCTTCCCGAAGAAATTAATTTTTAAAAAGGGATTATTGCCTTGTCACCAAATATTAACCAGAAGTCCCTAAAATGTGTCTTCTTATTTTCCCTTTAGGGAAAAAGAATCATATCACGTTCTAGATCACCAAGACTTTGCTTATGCCCACGCTACCTACTCTGCTAGTGCCCAGCTATTTCTTGTGTCATTTACTGCAATATCTTATCATCATGTGACTATGTGGCTGTCTCTTTCTCAAAGAGCGAAGGCCACTTGTTCCTTGTGGGGGTGTGTTCCCAGCATCTACCACAACACCTGGCATAATATATTTGTTTGTCAAAAATTCCCCAAACCCCTCAAACAAAACAAAACAAAACAAAAAGTGAGTGAATGAGCCATAGAGCTTTCAGTTTGATATTTTATAACTTAGTTCTAGGACATGGGTTATGTTAGCATGTCTTGCAGGACCAGAAAACTGTCCCTTTGATGGAGCTTTCCAAGCAGCCCTGGACCACCTGTTTTCAAAGGCTGCTCTTTAGACCATCTTCATTACCACCACCAAGCCAGAGGTCAACATAAGGTCCAACAAGACTGCTTCTTCTGTTGGATCTGACAGTCTCCTTTCCAGGTATTCTATAACACAACCTACATTGCCTAACTTGAAGAGTAGCTCTCGACTCTAATCCTTCTCATAGTCTTGCCTAGGTCCTGGCCCTTTGATCAAGTATCTCCCAAATTCCTTCACCATTGAAATTTTGTTCATATCCTTCCCTAAGCCAACCCAACTCAACCCAGACAAACCACCCTTGCCTCTGCACTCCTCACTTTTATGAGTCTTACCTGCTGGCCTTTCTTATTTATCTGAGTGCCAAGTTCAGGATGAGCACCTGTCAACATTTTCCCCATTCTGGACAGTGGTCTTCCTTGGGACGTTTGCCATTTCTACTGTTTTTGAGTTTTTTAGGTTCTTTACTTTCCTATCAGGTCTGGACCTTAGCCTAACAGTGAGGAAAGCAGCTTGTTTTAGGGATATTCCATTCTTTCTCCTTCCTTCCTCCTCCACCTTTTTAACTCTTCATCTTCCAGACTGAGCCAAAAGAACTGTAAACGAGCCTGACGGATTCCAGGAGAGCGCTTGGGTTGGGAAGGCCCCACCGGGAGGAAAGGTGGACTGTGAATTGCATCCTCTTGATGCAAGCCTACGCAGTTGACTTTCTTACTATTGCATCTCTCTAAACTGAAAGTCTCCACATTATGTTTCTTTTGAGGGTCCACCATTAAGGGTCTGTTTATGTTGGGGCAAATAAGCAGCCATCCACCCCTGCTCACTCCACCAGCCTAATAGATACAGCCGGTCATGGTGATTATCCAAGTCTATGCCTCCTATAAAGTCTTGCTTTTGTTTTGTTTTGATTTGTCTTCATGCAGTTGCTGGGCTACACAGATATTCAGCATTGTATGAATTTTGTGTTCCTTTTCTCTGGGCAGGAACACCAGCAGCCAGATGTAGGGTACAGGGAAATGTCCTGAAAAGTCATATATGATAAGTAAGTGATGGGATTTCAGGACTAAGGGAAAATGTAACTGCTTTTATTTTCCCAGTGCTTTGTCTTTAATGGCCTGAGCACCTGCAATGGGGATAAGGAAGGCACGAAAAAGCAAGTAGGAGGTGCATTAGTACAGAAAAGGATTTGGAGTCAGAGGGAACTTCATTTTATTTCCAATAACTTCTTTCTGGGAAGGTTGGGTCTACTCTTTACATCCCAACTTCCCCCAACAGGAAAATTAGGATAACAATACAAGCCAGCATGACTTGATTTAAGTATTAGTCAATACTTAAAAGAAAGAAAGTCCTATAAATAGAAAGGCTTCGCATATGTGTTCAGATACTGATTTTGACCATCCTGCCTCTCATTGACTACCGAGAGTGCACAGGTCAGACCCCATGAGCATGACTCCAGATCTGGAAGTAGCTCTTCCTAGTTAACATACATGCTGGTGGAGGTCAGGGTGAGAGGTATGGACAACGGAATTTACCGAGTTATTCAGCTATCTACTCTGCTCTACGGTCAAGGGGTTTCCTTGGCAGCCATTAGGCATAGATCCATTTTCTAAACACTGAGACATTTGGTCACTCTATGTGATTTAAAAAAAAAATTAATGGCAGTTAATTCTTAAAATAGCATTTTAATGGGTTACCAGTCAATGAACAAGAGCTAGGTTGATTAAATTTCCCTTACGATACACTTTTGACAATTATGAGAGTAAGGTGCTAGGTAGCCTGCCTTTAGGGTATTTTTAAATCTACCATATGTGAAACTATTTGAAAGGCCTAATGCATTCACCCTGCTTCGGGTTCCCACCCCTGGCTTGCAGCGAGACTCAGTCTGATCATTAAGGTGGTCCACATCTCTCCACTAAAGATGGAGAATAAAACAGGAACCTCCAGAATGCCAGACCAGGAAACCAAATCCAGCTTAATGCCATCCCGTTGTCAACGCGATGCTTCTTTGCTGCACAAAGAAGCTTCCAGTAGTCCAGGAGAATGACAGAGACCTTAGTGGAACTGCGATCAATCTGAATAACCTCTGCTCCTCTTTTTCTCATTGGCTTTGCCAACGGCAGAAAAGAAGTGATTGGACCTGTGAGTGGTTAGTGAAGAAGTGAAACAGGGTGAATACGAGGGGACAGGTGACAGGGGGGAAGGGAACAGAGTCCAGTGGGCATAAGAGGAGATTTGTGGATGTGCAATACCTTATAAACCGTGAGCGTGTTTGCACAGGAATTCCCTAGAGACCTGAACAGGCTGAAACCTACCACCTGGTAAAGGGGGCCTTATGGACTGGACTTATTTCTTCCCTTGGGAAAGCAAAGACAAACAAGAAAGGGAAAGGAGAGAGAGAAAGAGAGAGAGAAGAGAAGAGAGAGAAAGACTATTTGTGGATGGGTTAAAAGAATAAAGAATATTGGATAGGGGCTAAAGAGATGGCTCAGTGGTAGAGCACTTACCTGGCATGTATGTGGGGTTCGATCCCCAGCACTGCATACACAAATAAATCAAGAAAAACAAAAACCAGATTTTTTAAAAAAGGACTCTCTCTCTCTCTCTTTAAATAAGAGAGGGACAATGAGAGAGAGAGAGAGAGGGAGAAAGAGAGAGGAGAGAGAGAATGAATTTTATTTATTTTTTCATGTGGCTTTCGTTGTTCTGACACTTCGTTGTGTATGTGGTGCTGGGGTTCGCACATGACAGGCAGGTGTTGTAACCACTGAGCCACCACTCCAACCTCTCACCCTCTCTCTTTAAAAAATTATTGGGGAGCAACTCAAAGATAATTTGTAGGAACAGAGATGATTTCATTCCTTTTAGCTACATGTTCTAAAAGTCAGGGGGTGGAAGAAAAGGGAAGGAACATTTATTATGTGCCAACTCTGTGCCAGACATTCTGCTCACACTTTTAACTTTACCTCATCTAAACTTCATCGCAGTCACAGTAGGTTTTCTAATCCTCCTCTTTCTATATGAAGAAACCGAAGTCTGTAGAGGTGAAGTCACCTAAGGTCACACGTGGGGTAGCCAGGTTGGCCAGGTGTGCTTGCCTGCAAAGCATTCTAGCACATTGCCTCTCTGTGTCTCTGACTTTCCTGATTTTTCTACAGGTCTAGAAATAGGGCTAGCAACATATGTTTTGACATGTTGCTCCTTAGAATTTTCAGGGACTAAAAAAGGGCAAACCAAACAATCATAAATGCAAATTATTTAAATAGATAAACCAAACACATTTTTGTGAAAGTCAATTAAAATTCTAAATAGCAATCATTTTCTAAACAATGACTTGAAACTAACAATTGTGGTTCCAGTTACCTAAAAAAAAAAAAAAAAAAAAAGTTGATCATATAAATTAAAGTCCCCAAGTCATCTGGCTGACTTTAACAGCTTCAAGGGAGCCTCAAGATTTCCAAATCAAATAGCTAGGTTCCAGAGACCTCTTGAGGTTGAAACCATGCTTCCACCTTGCACCTAGTATGTAACGTACGTCTTGAGATAGGAACTGGTTTAGGGAGGGTGCTGCATAATGTGTGTGCACAGAAATTAGATTTCATCCAGGGCCATTATTGCAGTTAAACTATCTTAAGGTAATCAGAGAAAGTTTAGCTCTATTATTTGACAAATCTCGGCTTCACCTGATACCATCTTCAATGTGACTGGGCTTCCCAAGGGCAGCAGAGACCCAACTCAGAAGATAGGCTCAAAGAGGACTTGGAATGAGAAGCCAGGAACCAATCCTAAGTCTAGGATTAATGAAAATCTTTGGAGGTTACTCCACATCCCCCACGGAGCTAGGAAGGCTTCCGTCCAGGTCACCCCTGGTGCATATGTGATGCGTCACGTGCTGTGAGCATGTTGTGCAAAGGAAACCCCCAAAGCTGTAGGGGTTGAAACCTGCAACCAGACCCCCTTTCACTGGGATTTTAATCCTTGCTAGATAAAGCAGAATTTCCAATAGTACAGAAAAGAAAAGCTACCTTTAAAGAGAAATAGGTATGATTACGATGCTACATATAAAGGCTTTAATGTTGAATAAATGTGAGCCACTCTGAGGATGGTGGGGATCTAGTGATGGCTATACCACCTTGCAAAACACTCAAATATGTTGCTTCGTCATATTTGAGCTGTTCCCTATGAAATAGATGACAGAGCAATCAGGGGGTGTATTTTTTTTTTTTTGGACAAATGAGAAAACTGAAATTGAAGGTGATTAGGTAATTTTTCTAAGGCCACTCAGCAAGAGGCCTGATTGTCATTAGAAGACAGGTCTTCAAATTCCTAGGCTAGTCTTTTCCATTATGTCACCAAAACACACACACACACACACACACACACACACACGCACACACACAGTAACAAAAACAACCCGTAATATCTTATGACCACTTAGCAGTTTAAGATTTCTCAAAATGCCGTCCTTTGTGAGAGATTGAATACACAAACAGACAATGGCAGGGCCATATGTAAAATTAGAACTTGGATCCACAATCTGCAGTAACCTGACCAGGAAACCAGCTTCTTTTCTAGTATAAACAGCCAGCCTGCCGTGGCAGACTTTCAGGAAGCCAGCCTACTAGCTCTAGTGATAATATGGGAAGATATACCCAGCTTATGCAGTGATCAGCCCCAAATAGCCAGACCTAGGCTGAAAACCAGCAGCTCCCATAACACATATCCCTACTTTCAATTTGGGACCCACTAGAGAGAGATCAGTGTAGACACCTAACCAGCCACACAGGAACTTGTAGTCCCCTCGCCCAGAAAGCCCAACGCTAGCCTCCCTAGGTCACAGCCCCGATCAAGCCACACCTGAATCCCCCTCTTTTACGCTGTGGAGCTTTCCCTTTCCTTTGTCTGCCTTTGTTTCTCTACCAACACGCAAGCAGCTGTGGTCACTCCCTTGCTACAGCAAGCCAAGAAGAAGTGGCCTCTGCCACTGGGCTTCATTTATTGCGATGGTGGCATCATCTGCTTTCATGTGGAGCAATGCAAGGAGGACTGAAGACATGCACGGAGGACCTGAAGACATGCACACGCATCGAAGGTAAGGACACGGAGGCCCAGGGAAATTGCTCGGTCTGCTAAGGTTAGAGGTCATAGAGGCAGGAGCCCACCCCAGAAGCCTGGGTCTCCCAATTCCCACCTATCACCCTCCCACTATGCTGTGCCACCTCTGGGGGAGCTTTGAAGCTGGTGGGAAGAGGAATGCAGGGAGTAAGCACAGCACAAATACTGATTCTGCTGAGGGGACACTGAGGTTACATTCACTGCATTTCTAACAGGGAGAAAAGTGCTCTTTGTTGGATGGAAAAGGACCCAGAGAGTACATCCCCTCCATCCCTGCAGGGAAAATGTACAGGGGTGTCTTGGACGTTTATGTCCACTCCCGGCCTGCAAGCCAAAGCTGGCACTCCATTCCCCTACCAGTTTTCAGGAGCAAAGTAATGTAATACTTTTGTCCCTTAAGAAGATAAGTAAACAGACAAGCAAACAAAAGTGAAAAAAAAATCTAAATCCTTGCTTTTCGATTAGACCTTAAATGCATTCATCTCTTTCACTTGATGTGGCTCACTTTCATTCTTCCATTTTAATATCTTAGGGGGAGGAAAAAAACCAAATAACCAATAACAGTTTACAGCTTTGACGCAAAGCACTAAAGTTGTTTTTCTATGAATATAGATTATTACATTTTTTTACAAAGCAAGTAAACAGATGCATAAAAATGCATTATTTCAGGAGCATAAGAAAACCTGCAATAAGTATAGTGCTTTTAATTTGTTTTTATGATTACTTGTAATTAATTAGCATCAAAAGTAAATTATCCACATCCACAATGGTACTATCAGATGTGAGCAGGGTACTCCGTGAATGATTGACTGACTTATCTTTATACCAAGGTAGGAAAAAGGATGATCTTTTTGTTTACCTCTTTTTTAAAACTATTCTTTGATGAAAGTGCCAAAAGTCAGTGGCATTACAGAGGAAGAATTTTAAAAGAGAATGCTAGGAAGGCCCAGTTTGTTGAGTGACAAATGGTGACAAGGCTGAAAACAATGTACACTAGCAGTCACATAACTAGATTTAGGTCAACACAGGTTGAAAGCTTCCTTTAAAAAAAAAAATGGATCAGCTCTGCTAAATTGAAGCAGGTTCATATACTTCCCCCATAAAAAGGAGACATTTTGACAAGGGTTGGTATTTTTTTTTAAACCAACTCTTGTTGTTCATCTGCGTCTTTTTCCCCCCTGAAGATTAATGATAGGATTGTTTGCTGTAGCTTCGGTCAATTTACAATGAACCAATAGGTTCAAATGAATGATCCCCTTGACCTCTCTCTGTTTCCTCTGACATTTGCTGCAGAGGCTTGCCCTGCCATGAACTGTCCTTTGTGGAGAGAGTGCCAACAAGAAAGAAAAATGGATATTTAGTAAGCAGAACGGTTTTTATCTGAGTGGAATATGTGCAGGGATTTAGAAGACTCGCTCACGTCTATTTTATTAACAAGAATGTACTTGAACCGAGAACTCAATATCTGAAATACAAATAGATTTCAACAACAGAAGGGAAGGGAGGGGACAATAAGATTAAAAGCCAGCAATATTCTTTCTTGCTTAGCTTCCCTCCTAAGAGTTAGGGACTCTCTCGATGGGATTATGGCTCTTCCAACAAAGTTAAATAAAAGTAATAGATTCAGTTCTAACAAGTTTCATTCCATGGCAAGTCCTCAAAAGACAATTTTTTTTTTAATATTTGGTAAGCTATCTGAAGTGGAACTTTATGCCTCTATTTTTCTAAATAATCTGCTGGGAAGAATAAAAAGTGTTAGATGTTGATGGGGAGTTGGGTAGAGAATTGTACCTCCAGCTGCTTTAATATTGATGAAAGAATATAAAGTAAATTGCTTTCCAATCAAGACATAGTCAAGGAAGTGATGACCTCAGACGCATTCTCAATTAACTTTTCCTCTCCCTCTAGGAATTCTGGGCCAGGTGACCACTGGACTACCAGTGAACTTTGCTGGTTACTAAGGAAAATGTCAGAGTTAACAGTCCCAGGGGACAAAATGTTAAAACCAAACCAAGATGCCTCTACTGCAGTTGTTGTACTAGACACATTTCTACTAAATTGTACTAAAATAATAAATATTGGTAAATGTTGAAGCTACACAAACTGTATTCTTGCTTAAATGTTTAAATTAAGGGTTTGTCACAATGTTGAACTGCTGCTGTCTCTCCCATCCACCAGTGCTAGAAGTTGGAACTGGGGAGAATCAAGGAATTCATAAAATTTCCAGACTGAATATTTTTTACACTGAGAGTTTCCAGTTTGTGTTAGCAACAATGAATACACATTCCCATTTCCCGAAGGTTGCTGTCTGCCAAATCTGTATCTGGTAGGCCACAGCACCCTTCTCCAAATATGGACAAGGGGCACATATTAGATGTTGCTTTTCTCTTTTCACTGAAGGAAGGAAAAGGGGAAGCATATTCAAGGCAGAACAAGGAGAAAAATCATTGACTTGACTTCTTGAGGTAATGTCCCCATGTACCAGGCATGGTCGCTGAAGTCACCAAAAAGGAGGAGAAGCTCCTGTTTTACTTCCCATCACTGTTTCTAATTTGGAATCGGGATTCCCAGTGAGAGTATATCTTGGTATCCATTATGAAGCTGATCTTTTATGGACTAATGAGGCCATTTTGCTCATTGGCCTCTGAATGGCCAACTCTCTTCAGTTCTTGGTCTTTCGTTCTTCTTTTTTTGTATGAATATGTGGGTGGGAAGGGCAATTTCCAATGGAGGTGAACCACTGACTTCCTAGGTCCCCTGGAGTAGCTAACTAATGATGGAACAGATTTCCTAACCGTAGGCAATGTCCACATAAGAGGTCTGCTTCAGACACATGAATAGTAGAGTATACCTGGATGAGGACCAAGATAGTCAAATTATTCCGAGTGTTATTTTATACTGATTAAGGTTAGAATAAGGTTTCAGAATGTCTAATGGGGCCATCCCTGGAGAAGGTTATTAAAAAGGTAAAATCTGTATTTATCACCACATTCTGCTCTAGCAAGCTCTTCACAGATGCTCTGAGCCCTAACGAAGCCCCCTCTGAGATAGTGGATCCAGGCTTTTACCTTCCTGAGCAATTCCCTCAAGTCTATAACTTTAAAAATATTCTTCCTTTGTAAAATAGCTATATCCTTTTACTAGACCCTCTGGATTGTGCGCCCAGATTTCCAAGCTACCTAATGTTTTATTAGATCAGGCTAATGCAATAATTGGTGGTTTTGTATTGTATTGCCCCTCCTAAGCTGTTGATGCACATACTAGTTAAACTGGAGCAGTCTTAATATATTTTGATTAAAAAGAGTGGTCCTCTAGGGTCTTAATTCCAGTTCAGTAAGGGAGATGTTTGGGTGGAAGAAGTATTTAGGCTCCTCCTAAACCCCACTGGGACAAGAAAATAATTATGTACTCCGACTCTACAAAGTTTTGCCCTAAAGGTTTATAGTCTGTTAATACAAGATGCATGATTTCCCAGATAATTGCTTTTATCCACCACTTGATATTTGCCATAGAGTTACAGTCTCCAGAATTGCTTAGAGCTACTGTCTTGTTTAAAACCAACATTGCTTTAAATCTACACATTTAGAAAGCATAAAAGCACACAAGTCATATTTTACCCATTTCTGATTTATAAAATCCCCAAGGGCAATTTTACCAGAAAGATTTTTGGAATGCAAATATACAAGCTTCCTTCTCTTATTTTAGAAGAAAATTGGTACTCAAGATTTTCTTCCATTTTACAATCCGTTTTAAAAGCTGCCCTTTACTAAACTCCTTTTAAAGTTCCACATTTCCCTGGTAATATTATGATATATGAACCTCAATATGAACACTTGAATACTTTTTTCCCGCTCTTCAGTTTTCATGCTTCAGTTGGCAATTTCTTATACCTTTATGTTTTTCCTTCTCTTTGCCCTTTTTCTTCCTTTGATGAATTTTTTTTGAAACACACTACTGAAAATCTTTTCCATTTCTTCAAACGATGTGTTTCCGTTGGTGTTGAGTTGTAGATGATAGAGTTTCCATAGTTTGTTTTTCAGTCCTATTGTTGGCTCAAAGGAATACCAGGGTCAGTGAGGGCATGGTGAGAAAGCTTATGGTTTCACCAGGGACAAGTCCAACAGAAAACATTTTAAAGAACAAATGATCTATGTTAAAGTGTGTGACACTGAAACATCAAATGTTTAAGGTTAAGTTCAAGGAACATTTGTGATTTTCCATCCCCCATCCTTACAGATTTATGATCTTGATTGATTAGGGTCACAGACATTTTCCTTAACAAAATCCTAAAATAATGTCTATCACATAAATAACCCACCAAATACAAAGACAATATTAAAAACTATAAATGAGTTCCCAAGAGTTTTAGATTAAAATTGGAGTGTGGTAGAAGAATGTCGAGGAGTTAAGCTGTGGGTTCCTGGGAGCAGTATTGGCAATTGCTAGAGGCTGGCTTCCGGGTCTGCTTTGCCCCAGAGGTTGTATCAATTACACATGCTCAGAGTGGTATCCACTGAAGGATGTGAACATCTCTCACATTCCAGCTCAGACTGGTCGTTCACTCCCAATGTTTTATTTCAGTGATTTCTGATTTAGGTAAAAACCTGTTAGATGTGCTCTGTTGTTATATTGGTATGGTTTTAATGCATCCCCCAAAGTTCCTGAGTTGGAAATTGAATTTCTAATACAACAGTGTTGTACTTAAGAGATGATTAGGTGAGGAGAGCTGTGGCCGCCTGAGTGGGTTAATGCTGCTAGCACGGGAAGGGCCTCCTGATGGAAAGCAAGCTGCGCCACCTTCTCTCCCACATGCATGTGCTCTCTGCCCCTCTGCCACAGGATGCCCCAGCAACAAGGCTGTCTCCTGAAGCTGATACCTTAATTTCCCAGCCTCCAGAATGTGGGAAATAAGTTTACTTATTTTGTACATAAATTACTCAGTCTGTGGTATTCTCTTATAGGAACACAAAGCTAAATAAATATAAAATATTACCAAGAAGTGGAGCTTTTGCTATAACCAATACCTGAAAATGAGAAAGTGGTCTTAGAACTGTGTGATGGGTAAAGGCTGGAAGAATTTGGAGGAAAAGCCTAGTGAGCCATGAATGGAGCATTGGTGACCATTCTGATGAGGGCTCTGGAGAAGGGACATCTGCTGGGAAGGTCTGGGACTTCTTAGGTATTACTTAAGTGATCGTGATCAGATTGTTGGTAGAAACATGACATTACAGGCCACTCTGCTGAAGTCTCAGAAATGCAAAACAAAGTATTGGGAAAGGAGCTAAAAGCCATTCCTTTCCTTTTCTTTTTTAAGAGAAAGGGAGAGAATGTGAGAGAGAGAAAGAGAGAATCAATTTTACTGATTTTTTTCTCTGGCCTTTGTTTCTCCAACACTTAGTTGTGTAAGTGGTGCTGGGGTTTGAACCCAGGTCCTTGCACATGCCAGGCAAGTGCTCCAAATGCTGAGCCACTGCTCCAGCCCCTTAAAAACCATTCTTATAATATAGCTGCAAAGACCTTGGTGTTGGTGTCCTAAGGCTTTATGGAAAGCAGGAATTAAAAGTGGTGAACCAGGGCATTGGGCAGAAGATATTTCTAAGTAAAATATCAAAGGCTACTTTTCACCACTTACAGTAAAATGAGGGGAAGGAGAAATGATTTGAATGTGAAATTTACACTCAAAAGAGAAGTCAAATGGAAAGATTTGGAAAACATTCAGCCTGGTTATGGAAAGAATTAAAAACCTGTATTTGCGATAGGTGAGTGAAGGTGTGGTCGAACATTTGCTGAAAAGATTAATATCGATAGAAGGAAGCCAGGTTCTAGTCAACAAGACAACGGGAGAAGAGCCCTGAATGTGTTTCAGAGACCTCCAGGCAAGCCAGGATTTGGAAGACAAGGTGCCAAGAGGCGCCCTAGGGATCTTAGCAAGTGTTTTGCAGGGCCACCTTGGGCCTCCACCAGCAGCTCCTAATAGAGTACTCTTTGGCCCCCAGCCATGGCTTAGGCAGGTTCAGAGGTCCCAAGAGGTGGCATCGACATGGAGCTGATTCTGCGGGCATACAGACTGCACGTGTTGTGAGGCCAGGGTGGCTTCCACCTGGATTTCAAAAGATGTATGGAACT
Source organism: Aplodontia rufa (assembly GCA_004027875.1). Taxonomy (NCBI): domain Eukaryota; kingdom Metazoa; phylum Chordata; class Mammalia; order Rodentia; family Aplodontiidae; genus Aplodontia; species Aplodontia rufa. The sequence goes on along the minus strand of PVKS010003329.1, from coordinate 79,552 downwards.
GTCTGGGGGCCAAGGAAGAACCTTGTCACAGGAGCAGAAGCATCCAAAGAACCCCACTGGAACAGGCCAAGGGAAGCTCTGGGAGTGGGGCACCCCACAAATCCAAGAGCCTTATGCTGCTCAGGTACAAGCCCAGCCTGGAAAAGCTGCAGGCATGAGACTTGAACCCCTGAGACCTGCTGCCCAGACTCAACCTAGCAAAACCATGGGGACGGGAATGCCAAAGGCCACACATGGAAATTTTAACCCCCTAAACAACAGTCGTTACAGGCAGGATATTTGGGCATTGATTAGATAGATCATGAGAGACTTCATGAATGAATTAATGCTGTTCTAGAGTAGATTAAATATCACAAGAGTGAGTTTCTGATAAAAGGATAAGTTCAGCTCCTTCCTACACTTTCCTGTCTCACAAGAGGCTGGACTTCCTTCTTCATAGTCTACACTCAAGGGAGAACATGCAGTATTTGAGTTTCCATGCTGGGCTTATTTTATTTCATATAGTGTCCTCCAGGTTCATCCATGTTGTTGTGAATAACGGGATTGTCTTTTTTATACCCACATAGTATTCCATTCAGTACGTGTTCCACACTTTTTGTCCATTCATCCACTGATGAGTACTTGGCTTGTTTCCATGTTTGCTAATTTTGCATAATATTGCAGTGAACAAGGGAGCGCAAATAACTCTTCAAAACTGATTTCATTTCCTTTCTACTGATACACAGAAGTTACTATTTATTCTTATTTAATTATGTTTCCTCTATTTACCATCTGAAGGGTGAAGATGGGAAAATTACAAGTGATAATTTTCCCATTGAATCTGCATTTTCTTGAAATTGAAAAAATTTGAAGGGAGAACTGGGAGGTCAGGAGGATTGTACCAGAAGAAAGAGATCTCTATGCATATAATGACTTGCATGGTTCAAACGCTCAAGTCCATCTGCTCTTTAGAGAAGCTTTTGGACAGATAAGACATAGAAATGTACCCCGAATGTGCCATATGTGGGCAAGATTGACATTCCCTTTATCCCTGGTTGATAAAGCCTAGAAAAGTTATCAAAAGAACTCCCTCTCAAAGGAAGAAATACTTTTTTAATTTATTTTTTATTAGTGCATTATAGTTTTACATAATGTTGGGATTAGTTGTCACATATTCCTAGATGCACACAATTCAGCAATACAATTTGTTCAATATCCTCCCCCCATCTATCCTCTGATCCCTTGGATTTTTTACGTACAATGTAGGACCCAGAAGTAATACTTTTTAATAGTTATACAGGTACATGTTTCAGAGAATCCTGAACCTAGCTGTTGGGGCATGTGACAGCTGCAGATGTGGGCACTGCTCTTGTCAGGGCTTGGTTCTGGGAGCAATATCTCTGATCCAATAACCCCATGGTTTCAGAGAGAATGAGAGACAAACACTGAATCACAAGAAATAGCAAATTTAACCCAGAATTTTTTACTCCTTTTCTAAGTGGTATAGGCTAACCTTGCGAATGATTTAACTCTAATTAACTGACCAATGAAGAGACATTCTCTTTTGGCAAAACTGTGAATCATAATCAGCTCTGGATATCCTGTCTAGACTTGACTCCAGCTTCTAACTCAAGGAAACCAACTCTAACACTTTGGTGAACAGAAAGACATTAAGCACAACTGCAATTCTCTTGACCATTGTCAGAAATAAAACTAAGGAAGGAAGTGGTGGGGACTCATTGAAACTCTTGGCTAATATTCATTCACTGATTCATTAAAAGGAAAATTTGCAGCAGGGAAAGGTAATCAAAAGACTAGAACTACACCAATGGCTACAGTGCCAAGCCTGGAATCAGAGAGGCAACAAAAAGCCACCATATGAAACTGAGTGTTTAATAACTAAATTCAAAGGAAAAAGACTCAGATTTCAGATAAGATAACTAGGAAAACTTTCTATTGATCTCTATCTCTCCTCAAAAGAAGTCAAGGCTGAGGAATTGCCCCAGGAACATTATCTAGAGATGCAAGGTCCATGTAGTGTACACAGGCACCTAGGCCTGGTGGAGGACACAGAAGAGACAAACGGTGTCAGACACCCTTCCCTGCCCTACTGCCTTAGCCATGTGCCCTGGCAGGAAGGGCTGAACAAAAGAGCATGGATCCCTAACATTTCTAAGTTGGCTATTCCTTCTGAGCAACGTTTTCTCATTCCATAAAGGGAAGCTGATGTCCTCCAGGAATTAGTAGCGTCTTTTACAAAGAGGCTGATCCCAAAAACTACCTTCTCTTTGAAGAGAGGTAAACTCAAAAGCAAAGAGACCGCTCTCCTGAATTTTCCACCTAAAAAGTTAGAGAAAGAATCCAGACATCAGGTCCTGAAACTGAAACCAGGAAAGTTTGAAGCTGTGGGTAGAAGGTAGAAGGATAAATTCTCTGAATTGATTGCTGAGCTACAATTACTCCCATGGATGTAGGTGGTCTACTTTGTGGGAGGGATGGATGTGGCACAGGGCCAGCCCCATGGAGATAGGTGTCAGAGAGAGGGTGAATTTGAGCCATATGATGGGGGGGAGAGAGGAGTGAAGATAAAGAATTCTAGGAGGAGGTATGCCCTGTGCAAAGACTCCACAGGAATGGAAGGTAGCGTTCTGGTGACCCCACACCAGGACTTCTGCCACAGCTGGGACATAGGGCACATGGATAAGGAGCTCTGGAGCAAAGATGGGAAAGTAGAACAAGTCCAGATCCTGAAGACCATGGCCTACCTGGTGTTCCATATCCCGCATCTAATTACCAGGATGATGATTTGCTTTTAGGGGGAAATATTGTGTCCTGTATGCCTCCTGTTATTAAATAACTGAATCCATGCAGCAAACCTGCTTCCCATTTTGGTTTGCTTCTCGCAAAGTTCTGCTCTGTGTTGTAGACGGTCCTCACCTTGGTTCACCATGCTTCTTTACCGAATCTTGCGGCAATGCCCTTGACCTACCGTGACTGCAAGGCTTTGCTGTCTTGTTAAACCATCACAAATCCCTTTTTAAAAGTTGTCACACTATGAGTGAGACATAGAAATGATATGTAATAGAATCTTCCATTTGGCAATTGAACAGCAAAGGTTTCTTGAACACCTCTGATAACTGACTCTATTATTTGGAGGAGTCAGAAGCAGAAGATTTAGTTCCAACATTCAATTATTTGCTTGTAATCTATTTGAAAATACATCATGTGCAGATAACATGATAAGCACGGGGACAAGCCATTACACCCAGGGTTGATATTTAATCTATTTTCTCTGCTACGAGGATACGTGCAATTGAAATGTTTTGGTGCTTCTCCTTTGAGTGGCATCTAACCAGCACTTGAAGCCTGCTGAGTACTCCACCTGCCAGTCACATCCCATCACACCTTCTCCCTGAGGCACATCCCCCACGGACCCCACAGTCCAGCAACCAAGGAATTAATGTGGGGCATAGCAGTAATCTGCTCTCAGGACCAGGATAACTCTTTGTCCTGATGAGATGGTGCCTTTTATTAAATATTTTGAATATCACTCTTGAGTGTATGTTAGGTGCTAAATGATCATTCTTACTGTTATCATTGCTGTAAATAATAATGGTGATAATTAATTAATAAGTTAGCATGCTCCAATTTAGCATTTATAATTACCCATTGAGAGAGTCATTATTAGTTCCATTTTATAACTGAGGCAACAGACACAGGGAGTATAAATAACTCCACCCAGGGAAAGCTCCTAGAAGGCATAGATGCAGTCAGTGCGCATTCCGTGTTGGAGAAGTCATTTTCCTGCTCGGGATCCTCAGAGGAGTAGAGTGGAAAGCAAGAGGGAGGAAGCGGGAAAGGTTTGGCTCAGTAGTGTGGGGAAAAGGGCACTGCTGGGTGGGCAGGGGACATGGGGGCCTGTTGGTGTGTGGATGAGACTTGCTTACACTCTTCACATGTGGGTCTGGATTCTTCCTTTTCAGATATTCCTAACAGAACCATGAATAAGGACTCTGAAAGTTGCATTCTTTTTTTTTTTCTTTTTAGGTCACTAATAAGCCTCAGAGTAACTTCAGCCAGAGCAGAGTAAACTGGGGCTTCTTGGCCCCCAAAGGCACCATCTGCTTTTAGAACAGCAGTGTGTGCCCTCTGGATCACTTTCCCTTAGGAAATTCCTCCCTATCTGATGCCTGGCTGTTAACTTAAGGATAATTTTCATACTTTCTATTCTAATCATGTTGTGCTGTGATTTTTCGGTTTGTTTTGTTCTGTTTATGAAGGGAATAATACCTCTTGTACCACTTACACAGGTTTAATGTAGCAACAGAAGAAATTTTCTCAGATTTGAAGAGCAAGAACAAGTTGCTACTTCACAGCACAGGAAAGAATTGAGCAATTCAGATCACAATTTGAAGTTGATTAATTGGAGGCCCATGGTGGAAGGGAGGAGAAGGCTTGAAACAGAAGGAAGAATCAAAGAGAAAAGAGATGCTTTTTTGCTGTTGTTCCCTATTCTTGTTTTCAGTTCTCCCCTCTCCTGAAAGGGGTGCTGAGCATGCAGGAAGCTTTGGGTGCAACAGTAAGGCTGAGAAAACTTTGGGGAAGGGGAGGGATGGTGGGGCCATAACTACAAATTTTCAAAATGAATTCATCAAGTTGAAGGGCAGATTTGACAAAGCTCTTTACCCATCTTATTTGACCCTGCGGTTTCATTAAGGACCCTGCAATTGTGAATGTGCTCCCGCACCCCAACCCCCAGGCCAGTCTCTGCCCTTCTGAAAATGCCATAGTCCTCTAATTTTTCACTACCATTGGTGGTCACCACTTGTCCTTTCTCATTTGGATGTAAAACATCCTAAAACTCCCCCACTCGGCATCTCTTGTTGCCACCCACCAGTCCTTATGTCAGTCCAGAGTCCCAAACAACATCATTAAAGGGGAAGAAAGAAAGAAAAAAAAAAAAAAAGATTGGCTGGCTCCCTGGCCTGGGCCGGTTCATGCAGCTCTTGGCTTAGACTCTCTGGCTTCCAAACACAATCTGTTTTCAAGATTGCTGGACAATTTGAAGTTGAAGAGATTTGGTCTTGCTTCATCCAGCTCAGGATCCTCTCTGTGCCTCTCTGCTGAGGCCTAGTGAGCCCCCTTTCCCAGATGTCACTTTCAGTGAATATGACCAAGCAGTGTTCTTGGCTAGTGGAAGAATTTCTTCTCCTCCCTCGTTCTGTGTTTTCTTCTTTCTTTCAGAACTTTGCTCTGCCAGTGGACCAAACATGGCTCCATTCTGCTCTTCCCTGGGAAATAGGAAACCACAAAAGATGCTGAATGGCCACATGGATGCAAGACAGTTCCTTTCGATACAATATGAAAACACATTCTCCAAGAGGTCGGCAGAAAGTGTTCCTTTTCAGACCCCATGATAGCACCAAATTCTATCTACCACAGGTCCTATAGCTGGCAAAGCCCCAGAAAGCAATAAAAACAGATGTGAAAGTTTCAACAGTTTCAGAGATATTTTAAAAATATTGATCTAAATGAAAAATATTGCCCTTTTGGGGGTATGGTTTTATCCTCTTTCAAGAAGCATCTTGCAATTACTTAAAAGTTGGATGAAAATTTGCTAAAATAAGAAATATATATTTAAAATATGTGTTTTACATGTATTTACTATATATATAGGTATATATATGATATATGTAGGTATATATATGATATATATACATAAATTCTGCTCTTTATCAGTGCTTTTTAATGCAATTTTAAGTATTTCATTGGGTAAGTGATAATTTTCTGGGTTCTTTTGGAATATTCCTTCAAAGGCTGTTAAAACCTTTTTATCCCCACTCAAAATGGCCCCAGGATGCTTTTCCTTCATAACGCTCCTTTGATCTTCCTTACCACCATCTTTCTTTGACAAATTGTTTTATTTCTTATGCTCAATTCTCAGGAAAAGGGTAGTTCTATTTTTAATTTTATTAAATTTGTTTTCCTTGCAAATCAAGATTTCCCTCCCCCCCACAAATTCAAGGATGATGGCTGTGTCCCCATTTGTTTGTTCTAGAACTCACATGATCAGAGAAATGGAAATTTTCAGTTTTATATTCTGATTTCCAAAATTGATAATATAGCAACATTCTAAAGTATTATCGAGTTAAAAATAGCAAATACAATTTATAAGTTCTTTGTTAGTTATTGTACCAATTAATCATTACAAGCAGATAATAGTAATGAAAATTATCAATTACTTAAATAGTCCCTTTGATCACCACCATAGCCCTTTGAGATAGGCATTCTTTCATCTCCATTTCACAGATGAGACAGTTAAAGCTCAAGAGGATCAAGGTAATATTCTAGGTCATGTGACTGGTTAGTGTCTAAGCTTGGATTCAAACTCATTTTAGCTGGATCCTGACTGCTCTGGTCTAATCGACTTGCATAAAAGCCCACATAAAAAATACAACTAGTTCTGAACTCAATTAATAAAACATTAGAGGGCTATAGTGGTGGCTCAGTGTTTTGAATGCTTGCCTGGCATGTGTGAGGACCAGGGTTCGAACCCCTGCACCACATACACAACTGAGTGTCAGAGAAACAAAGGCCAGAAGAAAATATAAATAAAATTGATTTTCTATTTCTTTTTTCTACCTCCCTCCCTGCTTACTCCACCTTTAAAAAGTTAAACAAAAAATATTAGAGAAACATCACTTTTTAATGATATGATTCTCAAAAATAACTTAAGATCCAACTAGAAATCACCAGGCTAAGTGGACTTCCTTGAAACTCTAGTACAGGAAAAGCAAATTGGTTTCAATTCCCTCCCTCATGTGGTAATTCTAACCAGTGGGCAAGGGTCATCTGTTGTGCCGTGTTGAGAAAGATTCTGAAGTCGCTGCTGGGCCAGCAGAAAAGAACACACATCAGGAATATCTGCTATGACCTCATCTGGATGATTTGGAAAAAAAATCTATTTTTAAAAATCATGAGACACCAGGAAAATTTGAGCCCTGTACATTTGATGATGTTGAAGAATTGCTAATTTTTTAAATGTGGTAATGGACTTGTGATTATATTTTTGATTTTTGTTTCAGAAATAAAGTATTAATATGTAGATATAAAATGCTGTGATGTTGATGATTTGCTTTGAAATTAGGGATTGGGGTTTAGAGAGTGGGTGGGCTACGATCCTGGGAAAGGAAGTAAATGAAGGAAGAGAGGAAACAAGACTGGTTATGAGTTGATAATCGATGAGGCTGGGTAACAGGTAATTGTTGAAATTGAAATACTCTTGTATATGCTTAAATTTTCCATAATAAAATTTATTTTCAAAAAGGTAAATCAAATATTTTAAAAGAAAATAAAAGAAATATCTACCACCATTGGGTGAGCAAGGAAAAGCTGGAAAAATGGTGTAGAAGGGAAGGCGATGTCTTGATGTATGCTAAGAGCTAGCACTATGTTACTCTCAGAGCATTACTTTATAGATGAGGAAAAGGCTTCAAGTTGAAAGCAGCTTGCTCAAAATCACATTTCCCGAGAACAGCAAGGCTCAGTTGGCATCTGGGACCCTAAATATAATACCTTTTCCACCTCAACCACATCCACCCCCCAGGGAGGCACTGACTCCTCTAGAGAACATAAGCCACATTGCTACACTTCTATGTTCCTCTGGGTCCAAGGTGGTCCTTAAGAATTGTGTAAAAAATTCAATATTGATTAATCATGGGGGCTTTAAAAATATTTTATAAGTATAGTTTTTATAAATTGTAGTTTGATTTGGGAATGATCTAAAGATGCATCAGTAGTTGTAAGATACATTACACAGAGACCCTATGGGCCTTTTACTCAATTTCCCTCAGTGATAATACCTTGCGTAACTATAGTAGTAGAATATCACAGTCAGGAAATTAGCATTGATAAAATTCAGCCATATTGTTTGGATTTACCTAGTTGTATGTATGTGTGTGTGTGTGTGTGTGTGTGTGTGTGTGTGTGTGAGATATTTAGTTCTATGCATGTCACGTGTAGATTTCCATAATTACCTCCATAGTTGATATACAGACCAGTCCATCACTACAAGGATCCTCACTAAGGGGTGCTTAGATACATTGAGCATGACACACATAAACAGAGAAGTTATTATTGACCTCTAAATACTTTATTTTCTGCCTGAACAGGAATTTGAGTGATGAAGAGAGCTACGTTAATAAAAAATAGAATCCAAATAAAAGATGATAAAAGTAACTTAGTTGATGTATACCAATGATAAATGCATTTCGAAAAGTTAAGAGTATTTTCTAGAAAAGACCATAATGACAGATTTCAACTTTCACACCTTGAAATGATCAGATTTTATTTCATTTTTCCTTATAAGTGTAACTTCTCTAAGATGGGGTTTTTTTATGCACAAAGTATGTAAAAGTATACTGACCCATAGAGTAAATTGTGAAGTTGAAAAAAACTACACACACACACACACACACACACACACACACACACTTTGAAATGGTAAAGTAGAACTAACTACTAAAAGTGTTGTGATAATTTCCAGGGAAAAAAAACTCCAGAGAATCAGGTTGAAATAAAGAAATTACTTTTTGAAGAGAATCTTCCAGTATATACCACATGGTCAATACTAGTTCATCCAGTCTACCATGTACCCTATACCTTACAGGTCCACAAAAGAGTCACTTATGTTCTTTGCGCTAGTTCAGCGAAGCTGCAAAATTCTTAAACATTTGTATCTCATCCAAGGAAGAGTACACTGAGAATTTTCAAACAGTGGATCTGGGAATGACTTTTACCCAGTTTAAAAATGAATAAGTTAACATCCAGAATACAAAGTGACTTTTTGAGCCTATTGTTGATATTTCACTTTAGACCTTCAATATACTATCTCGGATGTATAGCTATTTGTGAGTTTTAGCTTTAATATTTGATTGACCAGGACACTACATTCCTTAATAATTGATCCCCCAGAAGGACTGGTGTCATGAACCAAAAGCTCTGGGTTCAAGAGCAGGTCCCCTACTAAAGGCAAATTTCATCTCCTAGAATCTCAAGGCTCCGAAGTGGTTAACCCTTCATATTTTTTTGGTGTCTTCATTTCTTTATCTCTACTAAATATTTAACATATCTGTAGTTGCTCTCAGGAAAGTGGGGACACCAAAACAAACACACTTCTGAGCATAAATTTCACTTAACGAAAGTTCATTGGTCTTAAGAAATCTTCTGTTTCCTATCATGAAATGGATTTTCATTTTCTCAGCAACAATTAGAGAACGTCCTCTTCTTAAATGTCTCTTCTCTCTACTAAATGGTAACCACACCACAAGGAGCAAACCTTACTGAGATTTCTGGAAGCAGTGGCATTGCCTGATACACTCTATTTAACTACCACTTTTAGGATTAAATGCCAAATCTTCAGCTCTATGTACTGCTTCATTAGTTATTAATGAGGCAACATATTTGTTCAAAATTTATGATTGTTGATTTGCTCCCATCACCGTGTGAATTATTAACATAGCATTTGTACTTGCAACCATTTTGCAGACATTAGACTGTGTATTTGCATATTCATGAACACTCATAAATGTTTAAGGAGACAGCGCAGAAAGCATGGGAGCTGTCAGACAGCCAGTAAAAAGGCATATTTACAGCGTTAATAAGTATTTGAGTTTATAGGCCAAAACTATGAACAACAAATTAAGTGAAATTCTGCTTTGCCTATTGTAGGAACTAAGGAATTTTGCTATTTTTTAAAGCTTTGTAAACTTAAATTCTTCTCATACATGCTGAATAAATGCTTACTGTTTAGTCACAAAATGTATGGCCTCAATGCGAAGACTTCCTGAGAATATCAGGCTTTTAGAGATTTAATTTCACTCTTGCTAATACATAGCTTTTTCCGCCTTGGGATTCCCCTCAATCAAAGTAATGCAGGAGAGCAAATGGGCCATATACTCAGTCATTATTATGTTTTTTCTAATTCCATTGAGGAACTTGGGCAAAGGATGTGTCCTGGTGTAACAACACAAGCCAAAACACTCAACTTGGTATGTTAACTTATGAAATAGGAGCCTGGAGATTAAAAGGAGAAAGCATGGAGCACCAATGGATAATGTGAAGGAGACTCAAAGCATCCATCTGATCTAAAAATAATCCATGTGTAGAAATGACCACAAACACCTTGACAAACCCATGCAGGAAACTTCACCTTTTTTCCTCACTCCTGAGATCTATGGTGAAAAACATAGTAACTGGGAAACTTTATAAGTCAATAATGGAGCCAATATTAAATTAGATCCCTACCTCACACCATATCCAAAAAAATCAGTTCCATGTTTACTAAAATAGCTGATGGCAAAAGAAGCTAGTTAGTTGCATTATATAAAACCAATGCAGAAAAATACCTCTCTGACCTCAGAGCAGGAAAAAAAAATTAACTCTATCCTATAGTCACATGCCATTATTAAACATCTCAGATATCACCTCTGGATAAGTAGGCATGTGAGGTAGCTCACCATATCCTTCTGCCAAAAGAAGGAGGGTAATTTATTAGCCTATGGTTTATTATTATTATTATTGGTTCAACATAGTCTTACATAATGAAGGAATTCATCAGTTACATTCATACATGGATATATGTTGACAGAATAATCCTTGTCCAGGATCTCCCCTGCTTCCCCAACTCCCTGATCTTGTGACTCCTCTGTAGTTCCCCAAATTTATAGATATCAATGACCATATACATGTAATTTAAACATTGAAATTGCTAGATTCATATGCCTGCCTGGATGTATTTAGAGTTCTCATGGGAATCAACTGTACTCTACTGTAGTGAACACCTCCCTTTTTCCATCCCTCTACTCCCTCCCTTTCTCCACCCCCCTTCATCTTCATGACTATAGTCCCCACAGCTTATGTGTTACTTCAGATTTGGTTTTGTCTATTAAATAAAGTTGACTAAATTTCATCCTGTCTTAAGTTTTATTCTGGCTTCTATATATGAGAGAAAACATTGACTCTTGAGTCTCTGGATTTGGCTTGTTTCACTCAGCATGAATTTTTCCATTTACCTGCAAAAGCCATGATATCATTCTTTCTAATAGCTGAGTATAATTCCATTGTATGTGTATGTGTATACACACACACACACACGCACACATAAACACTGGATTCATTCATCCAGTGAAGGGCATCTAGGTTGTTTCCATAATTTCACCATTGTAAATTGAGCTGTTACAAACATTGTGGTACTTGTACCTCTCTAATAAGCTGATTCTAGCTCTTCTGGGAAAATACCCAGGAGTGGGATAGCTTGGTCGAATGGTGATTCCATCCCTAATTGTTTTAGGAGTCTCCACACTGCTTTCCAGAATGGCTGTACCAGTTTGCAGTCGCACCAACAGTGTATTAGTGTTCCTTGCTCCCCACAACCCCTCCAACATCTGTTATTGTTCATATTCTTCATTTTTGCCTTTCTGAATGGAGTGAGATCCAATATCAGTGCAGTTTTGATTTATATTTATCTGATTGCTAGTGATGTAGAACACTTTCTCAACAGAACACTTTCTTATAAATCTTTTGGCATTTTGAAACTCTTCTGTTGAGAAGTTTCTGTTTAGTGCCCATTTATTGATTGGAGGTTTGTGTTTTTGGTATTAAGTTTTTTGAGTTCTTTGTATATTCCGGATATTACCTGCCTGTTGGAGAGATAGCAGTCCATGATTTTATTTCATTCTGTAGGTTCTCTCTTGACACTCTGGACTAGTTTGTTAGCTGTGCAGAAGCTTTTCAGTTTAAGGGCATCCCACTCATTAATTCTTGTGCTATGGGAGTCTTGTTAAGAAAGAAGGAGAATACACCAACACGGTGGAGTGTTAATCCTATTTTGTCTTCTAATAATTGCATGGTTTCTATTTAATTCCTAGTTCCTTGACCCATTTCAATTTGATTTTTCTGCAGGGTGAAAGATGAGGATCTAATTTCAATTTTCTGCATATGGCTGTCCAGTTTGTCCAACACCATTTGTTAAATAGGCTGTCTTTCCTTCAACCTATTTTACCCACTTTCTTGAATATGAGATGGGTAAAGACTTGTGGGTTAGTCTCAGTATCTTCTATTCTATTCTATTGATTTTCCTGCCTATTATGATACCAATATCAAGCTGTATGTGTTACTATAGTTCTGTAGTATAATTTCAGGTCAGGCAATGTGATCCTTCCTATCAATTTGTTTATTTGTTTGTTTCCTTAGTAGTGTTTTGGCTGTTCTGGGTTTCTTATTGTTCCAAATGAATTTGAGAATTGATTTTTCTATATCTGTGAAGAATGACATTGGTATTTTGATGGGGGTTGTATTGAATCTGTACAATGCTTTTGGCAGAATGGCCATTTTAACTATATTGATTCTGCCTAACCAAGAACGTGGGGCATCTCTCTATCTTCTCAGGTCTTCTTCAATTTCTTTCTTCAGTGTTCAATAGTTTTCATTGTAGAGGTCTTTTACTTCCTTGTTAGATTAATTTTCACAAGTATTTTATTCTTTTTAAGGTTATTATGAATGGGACTGATTTCCTGATTTCTTCTTTGGCAGAATTGCTATTGGAGTATAGGAGAGCTATTGATTTATGGGTGTTGATCCTGTATTCTGCCACTTTGCTGAATTCATTTTTAAGCTCTAGAAGTCTTCTGAGAATTTTTTGGGTTTTCTAGGTATAGGATCATATCATTGGCAAATATAGATAGTTTAATTTCTTCTTTTCCTATTTGAATACCTTTGATTTCCTACTCTAATCTGATTGCTCTGGCTAGGATTTCAAGAACTAAACTGAATAAGAGTTGCGAGAATGGACAGCCTTGCATTGTTTCCAAATTTAGCAGGAACGCTTTCAGCTTTATTCGATTAAGTACAGTGCTGGCTGTGGATTTGTCATAGATGGCCTTGACAAAATTGAGGTAAGTTCCTTTGATCCCTATTTTCTCAAATGGTTTGAGCATAAATGGGCATTGGATTTTGTCAAAGGCCTTTTCTGCATCAATTTTGATGTTCATATGATTTTTGTCTTTAATTCTTTTGAAGTGGTCAACAGCCTTTGATTGCTGTTTCAATTTCACTACCTGATCTTGGTCTGTTGGGCTGCTCAATAACCTCCTGCATCAATTTGGGAATGTTATATAATACTAGGTATTTATTAATGTCTTCCAGATTCTCCACCTTGGAGGAGTATAATTTTTTAAAATAGTTTCTGATAATTCTCTGGATTTCAGATGAGTCAGTGGTGATATCTCCACATTCATTTTTTATTTTGTTGATTTGCTTCATTTCATTCTTTCTTTTGGTGAGGTTGGCCAGGATTCTGTCAATTTCATTAATTTTTTCGTAGAACCAACTTTTTGTTTCATTTACTCTTTGTATTTTTTTTCCTGTTTTATTCTTAATTTCATTGATTTCAGCTCTGATATTGGTTATTTCCTGTCTTCTACTGGATTTGGGATTGGGTTGTTCTTCTTTTTATAAAGATTTGAGGTGTAACAAAAGTATATTTATTTGGTTTCTCTCTGATTTTTTCTGAAGGCACTCTGCTGTAAATTTACCTCTTAAGAATGTTTTCATGAGGGACCCCAAGTTGGCAACCACCCCACCAACAGTGACTCTGAGACGATCCTGAGAAACTCCTCATGCTCCAGGAGTACACGCAGATTCCCACGGTAGGACAAAGCTCCCAGTGTGGGGGAACGTTATCCCCCGCTAATTCGTTTAACTCCAAAGGAATAGCGTGGTGCATTAATGAATATAAAGGAGAAGTTTGTGGCACCAGCACAATCGGTCCCACACCCAGGGGGAGGGGAGCTAATCCGGAGGGGAGGAAGCGGAGCAAGTTTCCTAATCAAATACCCCAATCCGGTCGCGAGCCCCCAGACCTGATCGCTCTTAATTTACAAGAACTTGTTATAAATCTCTGGAATTAATCGCTCACATTAGCGAACTTACAGCTGTTCATGTGAGCAGCAGCATCCGGTTCGCCACTGTGAGGTTTCCTTGAGGGCGGAGCAGGTTGCTCAGCAAAAAACAGTCTTGGGGTCTCAGCCGCCACGGTCAGAAAACCAGAATCTATCACCCCGAGATTTGGACATCTCCCAAGGGGTCTGTGTAGTGCTGGGAGTTCCCTCTCCACCTTCAGTCTCTGGTGGCAGAGCCGGGGGAGGAGAGGAATCAGCACAAGATCTTTAACTCAATGACAGGGACAACACTTTCCACCCGCACTCACGGTTCACTAGAACTGATTTTCAAGTCCTTTAACATAAGTCATCGCACCAGCGTGCGAGAGCAGGGCGGGACGCTCAATAGCGACTTGGGGCCTCAGTCCCCACAAACAGAAAGAGAGAAGTTACCGCCCCCCCCAACTCCCCGCCCTGGCCGTCTGCCCTGGGGGCTGTGTGGAACTGCGAATCCCCTCTCCAGCTCACAAACCTCTCCGATGGCGACCTTCTGCCTGCCCTTTACACGCCCAAATAGGAGGAGCCTGTGAACGTAGCTTGCTGCAGCAGGGCACAGCGCTCTCAAGGGGACCGCCTGCCTCAGCCTCTGCAGAAGCAGCCTGTAACTCTCTAACAAGGCAAGGTCTGACATCAGCCTCAGGAACCTTTGAACAAAAGGGGCAGTGTGGGGGCTGGAGCGGTGGCTCAGTGGTTTCGGTGCTTGCCTGGCAAGCATGAGGACCTGGGTTCAAACCCCAGCACCACGTACACAACTAAGTGTTGGAGCAATGAAGGTCATGTGAAAAACTCAATAAAAGTTGTTTCTCTCTTTCCCTTTCTCTCTCACTGTCCCTCTCTCTTAAAAAAAAGGCGGGGGTGGGGGCAGCCTGGGCTTTCTCTTAGCATCTGAGGCCAGGGCATAGCCAAGGCTATGTAGGCCCTGACCTCTCCAGGGGGGCGTGCCCTAGTGCTTTCAACTGAGAACCACATAAGCACTGGCACAATCTCATCCATCCTTCGTGGATTTCTGTCAACCCCACAGAGTAGCTCTTGGGGCTTCTGAAGATCGTAAGATCTTCAGAGTGGGTCATCAGTGATCCAGAGGAAGCAAGTTTCAGGCTGGCCACTCTCCTTGGATCAGTCAGAGACCCACACATCTACACTAGGATCAACTAGATTGTCTAAAGCTTCTGAGCCCCAGGCCCAAGAAATTCTAGAGTGTGGACAGGCAGAAAGTAATCACTTCAGGATTACGGCCCAGGGAAAGCTGAAATCTATCCTCACAAGAAGTGTGAGAGAGCAGGTTCTTACACCCCTTTGCAACAGAAAATTTTGAGGAGATTCTGTAAGAAATTCCAGACCACCAGACTTATCCAAACTGCTTCTCCCCCGACAAGCTCAACTGAAGAATACCCAGCTAGATGACAGATTTGAACACATATCCCCACGGTACATACTCGCTGACCTAGAGAGCAAAAAACTCAGAACTTTCACAACTAGTTTTGTGTGGTTTTTTCGTGTGCCTCTTGGTTTTTTGTTTTGTTTTGTTTTTGCTTTTTTTAAACAGGGATCTGGCTGGAGTATAATATTTTTAAATTTTTACTGTTACTGGGCTTTTTTTTTCTTTTTTGCTTTATGGTTAGTACTGAATTTGGTGTTGGTGGATGTAAATATTTGTCCGTGTGTATGTATTGGTGATTGGCTCCTACTTTCTCTCTGTCTTCTTGAACCCAACTGCTATCCCTATACCACTGGGTTCCAACCAGGAAAACATTTCATGATAGCAAAATAGCCTCAGCCTCTAGTGAGCGAAGAGAACCACGCCCCATAATAACCTCTTCCTCCCCTGTACTCTGGTAATTCCTAAATATTAGCAGTTTTCTCTTATCCTCACCCAAAGTCTTTACCCCACCTTCACCCCATTTCTATGTTTTCCTTATTCTTAATACAATAACCTACTCCCCCCTAATACCTTGTTCCACTTTACTCTAAGTCAGGTGTTCTATTATACCTCCCCAATCCACCTCCTTGACTTCCTAGTCATTTCTTTTCCTCACATTCAGAGACCCTGCTATCTGAAGAAACAGACACTCTTTGAAATGGGTACTTGCTTGCTATCGTAATATATTGTGAGAGCCCTCTCAAAGAAAATTGCTACTATTGGTGCTAGTCATCAGCACAACTGTTTTAGTTGAAACGGACTAGTATCTGCACATATAGACTCTCAAGTTCTCACAGAATGGTCTGCCATCTTTAGGTCTGTCTTGACCAAATAGCTCCCCATCACAAAAAAAGCCATAAGACTCTCCAATTACTCCGCCAAGAGTAACAAGGTTGAACTACAAGACATGATCTCTGATTCTGAAAAAGAGGAAAAGGGGAAATAACTCTCCTCCTCAACCTCACAGCTCTCCACCCAAGGATCCCATAGCCAGGGCCCTAGATGCAAACCATAGATATTGTATCAGCATTATGATTAGTAATTCAATCAAAGAGTTGAGAGAAGAAATAAGGAAAGAGATCAGAGAACAATTTCAAGAGATGAGAGACAACTTTTACAGTGAAATAGGGAGCAATTCCATGAGATGAAAGATCAGCTATACAAAGAAATAGACATTCTGAAAAGAGATGTAGCAGAGCTATCAGGATTGAAAAACACAGTTAACCAAATCAAATATTCACTGGAAGATACCAATGCCAGAGTATACTCCACCAAAAATAGAACTTCAGCTCTTGAAGAATGAACATCAAAAAATGAGGAACAGTTAAGCAATGTCAAATTCAAAGAAGATGAACAAGATAAGCAACTTATATTACGTGATCATAACTTCCAAATAATATTTGATGAGATGAGGCATAATAATCTGAGAATCATTGGCCTGGAGGAAAACTCTGAACAGCAAACAAGAGGCATCAAGAACATTTTAAGTGAAACCATAAGCGAGAACTTCCCTCATTTTACAATTGATCCAGAATATCACATCCAAGATGCTTATAGAACACCAAATAGGCCAAATCAAATGAGAAATTCACAAGACATATCATATACAAAATGAATAACAGAGAAATTAAAGAGAGAATTCTAAAACCAGCTAGAGAAAAGCCCCAAATCACATTCAGAGGCAAATCAATTCGGATCACTATGGATTTTTCAGAGCAAACAATGAAGGCCAGAAGAGCTTGGAATAATATCTTTCAAGTGTTGAAAAATAACAACTTCCACCCAAAGATAATATATCCTGCAAAACTCAGCTTCAAATGTGATGGGGAAATTAAATACTTCAAGGATAAACTCAAGCTACCAAGATATATGAACACAAATCCTACACTACAGAATATTCTCAAGGATGTTCTCCATTCAGAAGAAAATGCCAATGATACCCTAAATCCTTAAACAAGGGCAATTATTATCATATTATACACAAATTGACTTCCAAGATGACTCAAAACTCTGTAATTGTCACAAAGTATGAGACTTAGCCTCCCATATCTATTCTGACTTTGAATGTGAATGGTCTCAATGCCCCAATTAAAAGACACAGACTAGGGGCTGGAGCGGTGGCTCAGCGGTTTCGGTGCTTGCCTGGCAAGCACGAGGACTCGGGTTCAAACCCCAGCACCACGTACACAACTGAGTGTTTCAGCAACGAAAGCCATGTGAAAAACTAAATAAAGTTGTTTCTCTCTTTCTCTGTCTCTCCCACTGTCCCTCTCTCTTTATAAAAAAAAAAAAAAGACACAGACTAGCCCACTGGATCAAAAAACAAAATCCAACAATATGTTGCCTGCAAGAGATACATTTGACACCCAAAAATAGCCACAGGCTGAAAGTGAAAGAAAGGCAAAATGTCTACCAGGCCTGTGGCCCAAAAAAGCAAGCTGGCGTGGCGATTCTAATTTCTGATAAAATTAATTTCCAACTAAAACTAGAATATATATCTAGAAAGGACAGAGGGTCACTTTCTCATACTAAAAGGGACAATCCATCAAGAAGATATAACAATAATTAACATTTAATGCCCCCAATTACAACCACCCCAAAATATATGGAAAAATACTTAAGGACATTAACCTCATTGATCTCAACATAATAATTCTGCGGGACTTCAACACACCACTATCAACTCTAGACAGATCATCAAAACAAAAAAAATCAATAAAAACCTCTCCAATCTGAGCAACTCTATTAATCAATCGGGCTTAACAGACATCTACAGAATATTCCATACTAAGGCAGCTGAATTTACCTTGTTCTCAGCGGCTCATGGATCCGTCTCTAAAATAGACCACATCCTAGTTCACCAAGATAATCTTAACAAATATAAAAAAGTGGATATAATCACATGTATTCTATCAGATCATAATGCTATGATCTTAGCAATCAACAACAAGAGAAACAACAGAAAGTACTCAAACAATTAGAAATTGAATAATTCCCTCTTAAACGAAGGATGGGTAAAAGAGGCAATGAGAGCAGAAATTAAGAAGTTCTTGGAATTGAATGAGAATGAGGAAACAACATACTGTAATCTCTGGGACAGTATGAAGGCATTCTTAAGAGGTAAATTTATAGCACTGAGTGCACACATCAAAAATCTAGAAAGAGACCAGGTAAATGGCCTTATGCTTCTATTCAAACAACTACTAAAAGGGGAACAATCCAACCCCAAAACTAACAGAAGACAGGAAATTACCAAAATCAGAGCTGAAATCAATGAAATTGAGAACAACAACAACAAAAAAAACCCCACAAACTATTAACAAAACTGAGAGTTGGTTCTTTGAAAAAAATAAACAAGATTGACAGACCCCTTGCCAACCTCACTAAAATAAAATAAAGCAAATCAACAAAATCAAAGATGAAAATGGGGATATCACCACAGACTCATCCAAGATCCAGAAGATTATCAGAACCTATTTTGAAAATTTATACTCTGCCAAGTTTGATAACCTGGAGCACATGGACAGGTTCTTGGACATATATGACATGCCCTCTTTAACACAAGAGGACACTGAAAGCCAAAACCAATCTATCACAGATAGCGAAATTGAAGCAATAATCAAAGCTCTCCCAAGAAAGAAAAGCCCAGGACCGGATGGATATACGGCAGAATTCTACCAAGCCTTCACAGAAGAACTAAAGCTGATCCTCTACACGTTCTTCCAGGAAATTGATAGAGTGGGAAAACTCCCAAACACTTTTTATGAAGCAAATATTACACTGATACCAAAACCCAACAAAGACATGCTAAGAAAAGAAAACTACAGACCAATTTCCCTGATAAACATTGATGCAAAAATCCTTAATAAAATTTTAGCTAATCGGATACAAAAGCACATTAAAAAGATAATACATAATGATCAAGTGGGCTTCGTTCCAGGAAAACAAGGCTGGTTCAACATACATAAATAAATAAATGTAATTCACCATTTGAAAAGAATTAAAAACAAAAATCATATAATCATCTCAATTGATGCAGAGAAGGCATTTGATAAAATTCAACACCACTTTATGCTCAAAACTCTGGAAAACATAAGGATCAAAGGAAGATACTTTAACTATGTCAGATCCATTTATGACAGACCCATAGCCAACATTATCCTCAATGGAGAAAAGCTGAAAGCATTTCCACTGAATTCAGGAACAAAACAAGGCTGCCCGCTTTCCCCACTCTTGTTCAATATAGACCTTGAAACCCTTGCCAGAGCTATCAGGCAAGACAAGAAATCAAAGGAATTCATATAGGAATAGAGGAAGTTAAGTTATCTCTATTTGTGATGACATGATTCTATACCTAGAAGACCCAATAACATCAGCCACAAAACTCCTAGAGCTTATAGGCGATTTCAGCAAAGTAGCTGGCTACAAGATCAACTCCAGCAAATCACTAGTGTTTCTTTACTCCAGTAACAAATCCGCAGAACAAGAAATCAGGAAATCTCTCCTGTTCACCATCTCCTCCAAAACAATGAAATACTTGGGCATTAACCTTACAAAGGATATTAAGGGCTTCTTCAAAAAAAACTATCAAACACTAAGAAAAGAAATTACAGAAGACTTGAGTAGATGGAAAAACATTCCATGCTCATTGTGAGGCAGAATCAATATAATAAAAATGGCCATTCTACCCAAAGCCCTATACAGATTTAATGCAATCCCCATCAAGATACCAATGGCATTCTTCACAGATATAATAAAAGCAATTCTCAAGTTCATATGGAATAACAGGAGACCCAGACTAGCCAAAACATTACTCTAAAGGAAGGAAGAAGTAGGGGGTATCTCAATCCCTGATGTGAAATTATATTACAGAGCTATAGTAGCAAAAACAGCATGTTATTGGTATCAAAACAGAACCAAAGACCAGTGGAACAGAATAGAAGATTCTGAGATGAACCCCCATATCTTTAACTAGTTGATATTTGATAAAGGGGGCAAAAGCATAGTGTGGAAGAAAGATAGCCTGTTCAACAAATGGCGTTGGACAAAATTGGACAGCCATGTGTAGACAACTGAAGCTGGATCCTTATCTTTTGCCCTGCACAAAAATTAAATCAAAGTGGGTCAAAGATCTGGATATTAAGCCAGAAACTTTAAACTTACTAGAAAAAGAAGTAGGGTCAACACTACAGCATATGGGAGTCGGCAGCGCCTTCCTTAACAAAACTCGCATGGCTAAGCAGTAAAGTCAAGAATAAATGAATGGAATGCAATTAAACTAAAAAGTTTTTGCACAGCTAAAGGTCTATTCAAGAGCATCAAGAGAGAACCTACAGAATGGGAGAAAACCTTTGCCTGCTACACCTTGGACAGAGGGCTAATATCCATAATATACAAAGAACTAAAGAAACTAAACACCCAAATCACAAATAATCCAATCAACAAATGGGCTGTGGATCTAAAACGAAACTTCTCACCGGAGGAAGTCTAGAAAACCCATAAATATATGAGAAAATGCTCCACATCATTAGCTATAAGGGAAATGCAAATCAAAACTTCAATGAGATTCCACCTCACTCCTGTTAGAGTGGCAAAAATGAAAAATACAAACAACGACGATGCTGGAGGGGCTGTGGGAAAAGAGGAACACTTCTACACTGCTGGTGGGACTGCAAACTGGTTCAGCCACTATGGAAAGCAGTGTGGAAAATCCTCAAAAAATTAAGGATGGAACCACCTTACGACCCAGCTATCCCACTCCTGGGTATTTTCCCAAAAGAGTTAGAATCAGCATATTATAGTGACGTGGCTTCATCAATGTTTATAGCAGCTCAATTTACTATAGCTATACTATGGAACCAACCCAGATGCCCCTCATTCGACAAGAGGATACAAAAACTTTGGTACATATATACAATGGAATACTACTCGGCCATTAGAGAAGATGATATTATGGCTTTTGAAATCAAATGAGTGCAGATGGAAAGAATTATGCTAAGTGAACTATCCCAATCTCAGAGACTCAAAGGCCAAATGTTTCTCTCATCTGTGGAAACTAAAATACATCGGGAAGCAGTATGTTAGATGGCTAAACTAATAATAATTTCAAATTGTAAGATTCTTAACACAACAGGGAGATGACTCCCTAGGATACTTGGAGGCTTAGAGTGCGGGACAGGGTGGGAGGAGGGCCTAGGAATAATATCTAGGAGACTGGAGGGTGGGAATATGGGGGAATCATCTCAGAAAGAGATCTGACCCCCACGAGATATCCATTTAACTCAGGGGTTCTTCTGGGGGAAGCATCAACTTGGGGAACCCAAGCTGAGCATCCATGACATGGCATTAGCCCTGGATAACTAAGTATATATACATTTGTTCTTGTATGTTTGATAATGTTTCCCCCTCAATTGTAACTCCATATTCATCTAATAAAAAAAAAAGAAAAATCTTACATAGGGCACAGCTGCATGGGAGACTGAGATTGGAGGATTGTAAGTGCAATACCCACCTGGGTAACATAACAAGACCCCATCTTAAAAAAAAGAAAGAAATAAAGAAAGAAAGCTCCATATCCTTTATTATTACCCTTTCATTCACTCCCATGTAAACCCCTACAACACTAAGCAACAACTAATATATTTTTGTCTCTATGGATGTGACTATTTGGGGCATTTCATATAAATGGAATCATATATATGGTAAAAAAAAAAAAAACAACCAAAACAAATGTTTTCATACTTTCCCAGAAGTTATGATATGTTGTATCTTCATTTTCATTCATTTGTAAAAATTTCTTGATTTCTGTTCTCATTTACTCTTTGGTCCATTCTTCATTTAAGAGGGTATTTTTCAATCTCCATGTATTTATGTACTTTTCTGGTTTTTTTCTTGCTATTAATTGCTAGGATCATACCATTGTGGTCTGATAGAATATTGTGATTATATAAACTTTTTTGTATTTGCTACATTTAAGTTTGTATATTAAGATATGATCTGTTTCAGAAAAGGATCCATGCACTGCTGAAAAGAAGGTAAACTCAACCGATTTGGGATGGAACATTCTGAAGATGTCTGTTAGGTCCATTTGATTTATAGAGTTGTTAGGCTGGAGATTTCTTTGTTGATTTTTTGTTTTGATGATTTATCTATTGGTGAAAAAGGTGTATTGAATTCCCCCAATATTATTGTGTTATGATCTATAAGTGGTTTAATGTCATGATGTAAATTTCTGTGATATTTGGGAGCAGAGGAGTTTGGTGCATAAATGTTAACTATGGTTACATCTTCTTGATATAGTGTTCCCTTAACTAAGATGTAGTGACCTTCTTTGTCTCTTCTGACTAATTTTTGGTCAAAGAGTACATTGTAGGATATGATTGTCACAATACTGGCTTGCTTTTCCAGGCTGTAAGTGTGGCATGTTTTTCTACAACCTTTCACCTTCAATTTGTGGCTGTCTTTGGCTGTGAGGTGACTCTCCTATAAGTAGTATATTGTTGGATTTTGATTTTTGATCCAGTCTGCTACTCTGTGTCTTTTGATTGGGGAATTGAGTGCATTCACATTCACAGTTAGAACAGATATGGGATTTTGGTTCTCTGGCATTATGACCTTGGCTGTATTTTGTGCCACCTTGGTGAGCTTTCAGTGAGTTTTGCTTTTATTGACTTTCCTCTGATTGTGAGCTTTGGAAGTTATTTGCTTGTTTCTCAGTTTGAAGTTTGCCTTTGAGTGTTCTCGGTAGAGCTGGTTTTATGTTCATATATGTTATTAATTTGTTCTTATCATGGAAAGTTTTCATTTCCCCATCAAAATTTAAGCTGAGTTTTGCTGCGTATAATATTTTTGGTTGACAATTATTTTCTTTCAAAGTTTGAAAATTTTATTCTATGCTTTCCTCACTTTGTGGTCTGATTTGAGAAATTCACAGTGATCCTTATTGTTTGTCTCTGAAAATGACTTGATGTTTTTCTCTTACCACTTTTAATATTCTTTCTTTGTTTTCTGTTATTCATTTTGAATATATTGTGTATTGGTGAGTTTCTTATTCAGTTAGGTCTATTTGGGGGTCCTATAGGCCTCCTGTATGTGAAAATCTGTTTCTATTTTGATGTGAAAGAACTTTCTTTGATTGTCTTGTTGAGAAGTTTCTTCATACCGTTAGTTTGTTGCTCAATGTTCTCCCCTAGCCCAAACACAATCAGGTTATTTCTGCTGATTTCATCCCATACTTCTTGGAAATTCTGATCATAATCAATACATTTTTTCATCTATCCTCCATGCATTCAAGATTACTCAGCCTGTCTTTATTATCCAATGTTCTTTGTTCAAGAGCTGAAATTCTATTTTTTGCTGAGTTTACTCTGATATTAATACCTTCCATTAAACTTTTCATTTGGTTGACTGTTTTTCAATCCTAAGAGCTCAACTATGTCTTTTTCAGTGACTGTAATTCTTTATTAAAATGGTGTCTCAGCTCCTGTAATTGCTCTCTTATTTCCTTCCCTAAATCTTCTTTTAATTATTTGATCATTTTAATAATCAGGTTGTTGTTACTTTCTTCTAAGTTTTCATGCAGGTCTCTATCCACGGACTCCTTTGCTGGGGAGCTATAACTTTGAGGAGGGGAATTGTTTCTTTTCTTTTTTTTTTTTTTTTTTTTTCATTTTCTGTGTCAGGGAGTGGGGCTTGAGATCTCTCCCTGGTTATTCCACTTTAGGACTTTGTTGATAGGCTGTGGGGTTTTTAATCACTTCACTTATTTGGGCTGGGATACAATTTAAACAGTACAGTTCAACAGCTGACTCCCTGACCTGCAACTTATTATTGACCTTTACAGTTTCCAATACCTCATGAGATAAGGGATGAGTCAATACATACATCAAATGCATACAATAGACAGCATTGAACTGGTAACTTTTTTCCTTCTATAACTGTGGAAATGTTAATTACCACCTATGAGATGAATAGAAGGATTAGCAACTATCTTCCACCATACTATAACTGTCAGATAATACATGTTTTAAAAGCAAACACCCATTCTCATTTTTGGCATTCACTTCAAATTTCTAGTACCTCCCTAAGTAAAGAAAAATAGAATTGAGAGCAAAGGAGATAGGATAGGGAGGTAGATAAGAACTTGTGAATTTGGAGCAAGAGCAACAAGTTAGTGGAGATGATGTAGGATATTCTAATAAAAAAAAAAGAAGAGATTGAGGTAATGACCTTAGCGAAGGGTGAGAGAGAGATAAGAATAATGTTTAGCTATTGCCAGAAGAAATCGAAGAAGGGGGTAGCAGAGAAGCTCACCACTGGGAGGATATACAACATAAAACAAAATGTGCTGGACTGCAAAAACACAAACAAAAATAAAAACAAACAAATCAAAACAAACAAACAAAACAGAGAAACCAAACCAAACAAAAAACCAATGTATCAATGGAAAGTTGGGAGGATTATGGGTTATTTCCACTGAGGAGGTCAAAATAGACAGTGTGGGTTGATGATCACATCTGGCTACTGGATGGAGGAACTTCCAGGGTGAGGTTGCTGGAGGGCCTGGCTTTTGCTGTTCCTAACTGGAAGTCAGATTCCCAGGAATCCTCCCAGTATGCTTGTCCTTCAGAGGGGGTACAGCCCTTCACTGCCACTGCTACCTGTGAACGAATACTGCCTTTCGGCTTTCCTGGGTTGAGACCCTGGGCACTTCTGTAACTGCCTACTCAGACAGACTCCACTTCAGCCAGGGCCCCAGCAGTCACTTGCAGTCTTGTGGATCTCAGGGCAGTTACAAGGAAAGCTTACTGATCCTGGGGCATAATTGCCCTGAACTCTCTTGGCATCTGGGGCAGATGCTGCTCAGAACTCAGGGGTCCTGAGGCCCTCACCAGCTCAAAATGCACATGGCTCCTGGGGCCATATCCACCCCAAATTCACTGCTTGAGAGTCACTCCTGCCCTGAACATGCTCTGCTCCTGGGAAGGTCTCTACCCTAAAGTCACAGCACCTGAGGCAATCAGATCATGGGGTTTCTGAGCCTGTTTGTTGCTGATGATACCACTCTTGGGGCAGCCTCTGTTCAGAGCAGCTGCCTGAACCATACTCCTTCTCAAGATGGCATCCCCCTGGCTCTCTGTGGCCAGTTTGGAGGCACATTTAAGGTATGTGCACAAATGCAGACCCTGGGTTCAGCTGAGGAGCAAGAGCCCTTCTGATAGCAGGATTCTCTGCGCCACTTTGTCCTTCCTGTATTTGTATGTTCTTCCCTCCCTCTGTTGAATCAGCAGCACAACCACCAGTGGTGATCCTTGCAGTCGGAGCTACTTTGGTTTTTCTTCTTTGCTTATTGTATCGAAGACTCTGAGTCTCTGGCTTTCCTTTTTGTCTACTAATGAGTTTCAGTGAAATTTTGCTGCTCACCCACCTCTTAGAAAGGCACTTCTCCCTCCGTTGGCTTCCTGTTTCATGGAGAGACTCCATGCAGTCCTCCCATCAGTTGCCATCTCCCATCTCTCCTAGCCTGTGGGTTTTAACTGGCTTCTGTTGTGATGGCCTAGTTTTCATGCTGGTCAGTACTTGTCCTGCTGGCATCTGCTGCTGAAATCTGTAAATTTTTGGTCTGTTCCTTGGTTGACTTGGCAAACGTCAGTCCTGTCAAATGTCCTATTACACCCCAATGTGTGCTTGTTGGGTTCATGTCTAAGGACTGGAGTGATTTACATGGGCTGTTTAGCCCAGGCAGCTCCTCAGAAGTCCATGGCATCAGGGACACTTCATCATCACTGCTATTATTCTTCAGTCATCTCACCACAGAGGGACCAGTACCTCTCCACAAAGCAAGGTGGGCCTTCTAGATGCTTTTGAAGCTATGGAAGCTAAGTGTTATTCAAGGGCATTAATTGCAAGGTTTCCCCCCTCCTAACTATGCTACCATGAAACCAATTTTATTCTGATTCGTAGATTGCTGTAAAGATAGGAGATTACTTCATGAAATTGTCTCCCCTTAGAATATCAAACAAGAAATAAAACAAAAGTCCCTGGACTCAGAATTTTTGTGATTTCTCTAAGGTATGAGTAGGATGTGAATGGTGATCCCAGCATATTTGTGTCTGTTTTCTTCTCCCTTTTCATCTCTCTTGCTTTCCCCAGACTCATCTTGGACCAAGAAAGATGGGCTTTCCTTTCCTCTTTCTTTGTAGCAATAGCATCCCTTACATGATACCTTCTCTTTCCAGAAATACATTTGCTCTGCACCTTTCTCTGGAGCTGTGAGGGCAGAAAATTACAGATAAAAGCACATCAATTTTCCACAGGAATAAAAATCTAACCTCCCAAGCAAATAGCCTTTGATGAATCAATGCCAATATACACTCTCAACACACACACACACGCACACACAACATATTTATACTTACATATACGTACATTTAACTTTCACTCAGAAGAAATTTGTTAATTAACTTATATTTGAAAGCACAGTGATATGGAAAGTAGATGATGATATATTTAGTGAAGTTCATTTTTCCATTTCAAAGAAATAACTAAATACATACATAATATTTCAGATGATTATAAAATGCTAAAGAAAGAAAAACAGGGCAAGAGCACAAAGATTGACAAGTTAATAGGAAAAGTCTTTACTAAATACAGTAATCAGGAAAGTCCTCTCAGATAACTTTTGAGCAGGACCCAAATACGCAGAAGGAATAAACCAGGTGGATATCTGATGGAAGATATTTGAAGCAGAAAAGAAACTCAAAGTCCCTTAGGCAAGAACACGCTGGACAAGTTTAAAAGTTGCCAAGAAGAGCACTGTAGTGAGTGGAGAGATGAAAGTGAGTAATGGGAGGTGAGAACAAAGAGGTGGAAGAGGAGCAGCTTGTAAGCTTAGGCCACAGATTTGGGTCTGGGTGATTTGGGAACCCACTGGAGAATTTCAAGTAAAAAAGTGGAATGGCCTATTTAGATTTTTAAGGAAACACTGTGGCTGCTCTTTTGGAAACAGACTTAAAGAAGTAAATGTGGAAGTCAAGAAGCTAGCTAAGAAGCTGCTACAATAACTGCCTTGATACAGGCATAGACTGAGTAACTAGCTGCAGAAGCAAAGATAAATTAGTACACTCCAAAGATTTTGAGGCTAGGTCCATGGGGTTTGAAAATGCAGAGTAAAAAAAGTAAAAGTTATTCCAAGATCTGGGACTTGAATAATATTCAGATGGAATCAACAGCAGGAGACCCAGTTTGGGTAGGGGATCAGAGTTCAGTTTTGGACATGTTTAGGATGTATGTCTTAACCCAAAAGATCTTAAACAGGCATCTGGAAAGAAGAGTCCAGAGTTCAGAGAATATAGTCAGGCTAGATGTGCAAATATGAGGGCCATTAGCATACAGATGACATTTAAGGCCATTGTGCTGGACAAATTCACCTTGGAGAGATTTTAGAGAGAAGAGACAAAGGGTTGGACTTCAAACACTGGAGCACTCCAATATTTAGAGGTCAAAAGTCTGGGAAGAATGAAGCAAAGGAGAACAAACAATCATTGAGACAAGAGGATCATGAGAAGAATGTTCAAATGAAAAAGCTTTCAAGGAAGAGAGACATGAATGCAGTTGGTGAGTGCAGTGGGAGGAGAAAGGAGAATTGACCACTGGCCACAAAATCTGGGAACCTTTGGTACTTGGTGAAGCCAACGTCTGTGAGGCCTTAGCATGATGGTTTAAGAGAGAAAGGGGAAGGGAAAGCATTTTACAAGGAAGTGAATTTTTTATTTTATTCAGAAATTTATTTTTTGAACAATCAAACAAGCTTCTAATGAAATAATGCAATATATATATATATAAATTCTGAAAATCAGATTTACCCCCAAGAGTCCCCCACAACTACTCACCCTTATCCCTAACCCTCCCCCTCTTCCCCAATACATCCCTATAAATGCCTTAGGTTATAAGCAAGTGAATTTTAACAGAGACATCTTTAAGATTTACCCTTTGGCCAAGTAAGAATGGTTCCTTGGAAGGACAGAACGAAGTGCAGAAATCACTTTCTCTTCCTCCTTGAAAATGGCCTAACCCTGAGCAATCCAGTACAGGAGTGTAAGTCCCTCAGGCCATCACATCATCAAGAAAGGAGCTCTTTCTGAGACACCGAACCCCACTGGTGTGCTGAACACATTACCTATTAAATCAAAGCCTCACTTTGAATCTGTTCCCAGCTCCTCTTGCAGCCCCTCTAGCCGATCTGCCACCATTACAGAAGCACAGTTCAAGTGGAATGAGCTTCCCCCATGGGAAAACGTATAGATAGGGATCTTCTCATGGAGTTTGATGGAACTTGAAGACTGAAGGGGCTGGTTAAGTGGTATAACTAGGAAGGCTCCTATTTAAACCCACATTCTAAGGAGCTCCACAACACTTTGAGACATTAGCTCATTCCTTCTCCTCCGTGCGCTCTACTTTAAGTTTGAATAATATAATGTGAGAACCTGGGGTTCCATGACCACTTCTGGAGCATGGATTATTCAGTGTATTGGAGGTACCCTCCATGGCTGAGGAGCTCACCCCAGGCCACGGAGCCACATTAGAGTGTGCATTTGAACAGGGGGGATAGGACAAACATGTTGAAGCATGCAATATAAATACAAATATGCAAATGGGTCTGACCTGAGCTTTGAGTAAGAGGGACAGTACTGTTTTATGCCCCTGGCTTCACACTCTGACTCCACTCAGGGCAATTGATTTCATTTCTTTCTGCCTCAGTTTCTTCAGCTGGACAATGGAGACTATAGTAGAATCACCTAAGGATTTAGTGGTATAAAACATGTTAGAGGACTTAGAATAGAACCAGTCATTAATGATATGTGCTAAAGTGCTTTATTATTATCAAAGAGAATAAAAGAATAAATAAAATAATAAAAGTTTTTTGGCTCATTTGAGTCAAAGAAGATGTTATGGTATATACATGAGGTGTTCCCCAAAAGCTCACGTGTGAAACAATGCAAGGATTTTCAGTGAATTAATCTGCTGATATGGATTTGCTGGGAGGTAACTGTAGGCAGGGCTGGAGGAAGCAGGTCACTCTGGACATTTCTTTGGGATTTATATTCTGTCTCTTCTGAGTAGAGCTTGCTCTTTTCTTCCTTGTTGACATGTCCTGAACTTCTTTCCTTTGTCATTCCCTTCCATCATGATGTTCTGTGTCATCTCGGGCCCAGAGCTACGGAATTGGTCAACTGGTCATCTTAACCTCTGACACTGTGAGCCAAAATAAGCTTTTCATTCTCTATGTTGTCTTCTCAGGTCTTTTGGTCACAATGACCAAAAAAAGGTGACTAAAGCAGAAGAGAGGACACCTATCTGGTACTTTTTTCTTGGTATGGAGGATTAAACCTAGGGACACTTAACCACTGAGCCACATCCCTAGCCCACTTTATTTTTATTTTGTGACAGGGTCTTGCTTGCTGAGTTGCTTAGGGCCTTTTTAAGTTACTGCAGCTGGCTTGGAACTTGTGATCCTCCTGCCTCAGCCTCCTGAGCCACAAAGATTACAGATGCACACTACTGTACCCACCCTTATCTGGTACTTTTGTATCAACAAACGGAAAATGACATTTCTGTTATGGTGATTTTTAACTATTCTAAGAAGTGAAGCCCCAAATTTCAGTGGCTTAACATACTAACAGCTGACTCCTTGATCACATAATGGCACTAGGCAGGTGAGTAGAATGGTGGCCCTCTTACACATGATGGTTCAAGGATCCAGCCCAATGCTATTTCTAATGTAGGGTTTTCAAGGTCACTCTGGAGGTCAATTACATTCTAGAAGGATGTAGCATAGGAAAACATGAATGGTTTTAGGTACGCAAGATGGGGAAGATTACTATGGGCCAAGCCTGGAAATAAAATACCACTTATGCTTACATTCCACTGGGTAGGATGCAGTTGTAATGTGTGTCTCCACCAAGGGGAATAGATATTACATAAGCAGTTGGTTATAAGAGTCTAGAGTTCAGATAAAAGATCTGGAGTGGAGCTGCAAATGTGAGAACATAATCCTAACATAGGAAGGGGGATGTTGGAAAATATACACCATGGCTAGGCAACCATGTCCCATTAGCACATGTATGCCACAGAAGGAGTATTTCCATGCACATTCTACATGTACCTAAGGGTGCAGATCAGAGGAAGATAGTGTTTCTGCTAAGAAAATTCTGTAATGAGATTCTTGTATATAAAAGTTAGGCCTTGAATCTGATATGGATTGAAATCTAGATCAAAGTTAGTTTGTAAAACAAAATAGAAGGGAACAAAAGAATAAGGGAGATAGGGAATCTCTCTAGTCACCTTTCATAGGAAACAGTCCAGCCCCTTCCATAAAGAACCTCCCCTTCTCAAACTGAAATGCCAATGTCTGCATTTAAAAGACACAGCATGGTGTAGACATTGATGCCCCACACCCACCATGGATTCATCATTGTTGACACCAGATGGTATTTGGGACATAGAATCCCCCTGCCTACCATCCTCCTTCACTACTCTTATGCCTTGCAAACAAAAGCTTCTTACATGGTGAGTAATTTGTAAAGCACAAATTGGACTCATAAATGGATATTTATTTTTACGTAAATCTTAGCAAACAGAAGCCTCTACTTTACAGAGGTGATTAAAATTTAAAAGGCAGCATGGCAAGCAGAAGATAATAAAGGGTTGTTATGTGTAATGGCCATATTTACAATGAAATGCTGAATTTATTTTAATAAATACTAATTTTATATTTATGAATAGTCATTCATAGAAAAGACAATAAAAACTTTCATTTCTGCTTCTGGATTTTTCTATATGGTCTATAAATCAAATCCTTCACTCAACTCTGCATTCATACTTTGAGCTTGTTATGTTTTATCAGAGTAGTCAAGTCTGTTTTTTCTTAAATCTGTTTCCTTTATAATAAATGACTTTATTGATTTTGTTCAAGCTCAGCTCCAAATATAGCAGAATGACACTAATAGTCCAAGAAAGAGAGGGAAATGAGAGGGTATTTTATCAGCATGTTTCAGTCACAAGTAAAAACCATGGTGGTTAGCAATTTCTTTGTATAGTAACCCCTTACAAAGACTTTGAATAGGAGGTTGTTAATAGCAGAGACTGTCACCACATTTTCTCCAGGTTCTGACTTTAAACAACAATTTCATTTAATTTAGCAATTTTTACTTGATTATTTTTAATAACTGTAGTTGATGAAAAAGGGAAAGTTTCCTTCAGAAAAAAAAATATATGTTTGCAACTTTTCTAATGTTCAGCTACATTCTATCTTAAAATAAGGACTATCTTAACTTTGACCCAAAGAATAATATCATCAAAGTAGACTTAACAGGTTAAAAAAGTTATTAATTTGGATTCATAATACAAATCAATATAAGTTGAGATATTATGCTTAGTGTTTAATTTATTCAGTTAAAAATTGTTTTAGTATATATCAAATGGCAGTATAACCATATAACAGTATAATTTGTACATGAGGTACTACAGTTAGAGCAAGCAGAAAATGGATGAGGGCAAGGACATATCGAAAGGCATGACCTTGCATTTGTAGACATAAAGAATGGATGGGGGAGGGGAGGTAAAGTTAAAGAATTGGGGAGTAAAATTCATCAAATTATATATTATATGCAAGTAAGATCATGTCAAAATGGACTTACTATTTTGAATAATTAATATGTATCAATAAAAATGGATTGGAATAACCAAGAAGACAAGATACAAATTCTTTCTGATGGAAAGTGGGTAGAGGCAAAGAAACTCTGATGCATTTGACCAGAACTCTTGTTTTAATGACTTCTAATTATTGCCACCCAACTGGATCTTTACGTTAACTCTGACAACCAAAAAAGAATAGAGATGAACCTAGGGTGTCTACCTCCTGCCTTTTGCTTACTCTTGTATCCAAATATCACTCTCTGCGAAATTTTGCAACCAGATATAAATAGTACCCCCAAATCATGAATTCCATAGCTCATTTCTCTGTTTCCATGGCTGAATAATGACTCAAAACCTTAAATCTATCCTATTTGACTATATATATGATAAACATGTCCATAATACAAAGCCCCAAACCCATTTTTCTTCTGATTTTGCACCATGAATACAAAGGGTATAAGACTATGGGTCCCAGTGAGTCATGGTCTTCTGTGGTCCCTTCTCATATTGACTCTGAACTAAACAAATGGTATATCAGCAAAAAGCTGTCTAAAAAAGATGGGTGTCTTTCCAATATAGTTTGTCCTTTGGGGATGCTCACTCTAGGAATCCATGTAAAGAGGTCCAAACAGTCATGGCAAGAGAAGTGGGTAGGCAGATATGAATGAATTACAACCTTCCAGTCATCTCCTCTAAGGCCCCAGACATGAGTGCAGCTACCTAGATTGTTCCAACCACAGAATCATTTTGACTGCAGTCTTGAAAGACCCTGCCTGAGACCAGCAGAAGAGCCATCTTGCTGAGCCCCAGTCCAGGAGCCACACAGAAAGGTTGTTGTTTGAAGTCACTAAGATTGGTTAGGCTCTTATACAGTAATGGATATATCAAGGGACCTTGAAGAAATGAAGACAAAAATGACGCTAAAGATATAGATAAAAAGGAGCAAGTGTGGGAGAGGGGACAACAAGGAAAATAGGAAAAAATAAATCCCCAAATGTACTTCTGTATATCTAAACACCAAATAAGTAAACAAGATTTACTGAGTTTTCCAGATCTTAACAATTTCCTTGGCTTAGATATAACTTTTAAAATTAATTTTATTGTTATTGTCCATTATATGCCTTCAAATATAGTAAATTCCAGGATCAGCCTCCCAGTGGAAAATTCACTCATGCAGATGATCAACTGTGAAATCTGTGTGCAACTTTGTGAAAAAGCATCAAATTTAGAATCAACAGCAAGGCTATTGGACATAACTATTCCATTCCAAGGCCCATATTAACTGAAAATTGCTCTGGTGGAATTATAAGCTGACATCTGCAAAGAATTTTCAGCAACCACTGTTAATCTAACACCTGCCTCTCCAATTAAGGATACTGACCTTTTTGAGGTTTTAAAGAAGGGTGATTTTTAAATTTGTTTCTCTTCAGTTATTTTAGCATTGATCTTTATATCATCCTTGGACGTCCAACCCTAAATCACATAGTACACTCTCTCAATTTAACCACATTGAGATGAATCAAATAAGTCAAAGAAGGGTTGTCAGAAATAGCTTGCAGAGAAAGGCCTGGGTGTAACGCAGTGCAGGCAGAATAAGCAGACATCTGAAAGTTGGCTTCTCTGGCTACATGGCAAATCCTCCATGGTTTCTTTTCTTAACAGAGAACTAACAATGCCTCATGCCTACATTTGTCTGGGGATTCTGGGAATTTGAAGAATCCAAATTTTCCTAACTGCAGTTAGAAGATTAAGGACTTAGAGCCTTCTTTGGAGGCTGTTTTGCACAGGTTACTGATATACTGAGGACAGGAACCACTGCCTTCTCCAAAGTGGGAGAAACAGGCTCTGATTGGGATGATCCTGCTTCTTAGATGCCAGCTGCTCCCCAGGCCATGGAGGGAAACAGTGAAACAAACCTCTGGTGAAGAGCAAAACATTGAAGAAAAATGATTGTGAATTGTGAAGTCATCTGCCTAATTGCAGAGAGATATATTTAGAAAAACATTAAACTGTTAGGCCTGCTTTCCAGTAAAATTTAAATTTCGTGAAGGTATATTTTGAAAATTTAAAATTTTGATTTAAAAAATCTTTCTTGTTGATGTTGTTTATGTTTGCTTATTTTTGAGATGAGATCTCTGTATGTTGCCCAGGCTGGTTTCAAACTTCTGTGCTCAAGTAATCCTCCAGTCTCAGCCTCCTGACTAGGACTAAGGTTGTGCACCACCAAGCCAGTCCACTCTAAAACAAGTAAATGTTTATAAGTTGTATTAGTTTCCTATTGCTGCTGTAACAAATACTGGAAACAGTGGCTTAAAACAACATGAAGGGTCCGGGGACTCAGAAGTTCAAATCGCGTGCTACAAGGCTAAATGAAGGTTTGGGCAGGACCGATTTACATGGGGACAAGATCTTTTTCATGCTGATTTCTTCGTTTGTGACTGCATCACTTTCATCTCTGCTTCTTATCATGGTGTTACTTTGTCCTCTGACTTTGACACCTCCTATATCCCTTTTATGAGGACACTTATGATTACATTAGACCCATCCAACTAATCCAGAATGATCTCCCCAAGTCAAAATGCTTAATCATATTTTAAAATTCCTGTTTAGCATATGAACTAAAATCCACAGGTTCTGGGAATTAGAATGTAAACATCTGGGGGCAGGGACATTACTCATGTATGACACAAATCACCTCTTCCTTTTCCAGTCATTGCCATTTCTAGACCTTTTTGGTTAAATAATATAACTGATTCATAAATACATGATGAAGGGGCTGGAGCAGTGGCTTAGAGGTTATGGCGCTTGCCTGGCATGCACGAATACGCAGGTTCAAACCCTAGCACCACGTACACAACAAAGTGTCTGAGCAACGGAAGCCACTTGAGAAACTAAATAAAGTTGATTCTGTCTGTCTGTCTGTCTCTCTCTCTCTCTCACTGCCCCTGTCTCTTAAAAGAATAAAATAAAAATAAATAAATATATGATGAAAAACATGAAATTTTTAGGTCATCCAGGGATTTTCAGCACCCAGCCAGGAACATTGCTGTAAAAAGTGACTTTGATGGTAGAGTATTAAAGATGCAAGGGGTACATTAACCGGGAAGGAGACCCCAATGTGCGGTTCCAAGGACGGTGACACACTCAGAAGGGTATGGTCTAAGGCAGTAAGCTGCCTAGCTCTGTTCTCCTGGAAGATTCAGGACCCGTGGAGCAGGACTCAGGTGCCTGGGAGGGCCAACATAATGAGGAGACCACACGTGTAACATACCCTCTCAATTCCAAGAGAACACTTTCCAGGACTGCAAGACCTTACCCAGGACTTTAAAAATCATGGGATCCAGGCCCCTTGCATTGCTCATGTGAACACTCAGTCCTGGATAAATGATAATTATTTAGGGTTGCTAAGCAAGATAGCAGTAGAATCAAGATTGGAACCCATCTCTCCCACCTGTAGCACTGGATTCTTTACTCTATCAAGTC
This sequence comes from Aplodontia rufa, assembly GCA_004027875.1. Taxonomy (NCBI): domain Eukaryota; kingdom Metazoa; phylum Chordata; class Mammalia; order Rodentia; family Aplodontiidae; genus Aplodontia; species Aplodontia rufa. Next base: position 43,978 of record PVKS010003329.1, on the reverse strand, counting down.
ACAGCTGCCCCTCCTTACCTGAGGGGGAACTTCCCAGTTCCCCCCAAGAATAGCTGGAATCATGGGAAGTACCAAGCCCTCTACATCCTGTGCTTTTCCCTACTAGAACAGTCCTATGATAAAGTCTAATTTGTAAATTAGGCATGGAAACAGATTAATAATAACTAATAGTAAAATAGGCAAAATATAATAATATTATAATAAATGCTATGCGAATGTGGTCTCTCAAAATATTTTATTATACTAAACCCACCCTTCTGGTGATGGTGTGAGAGGACACTGTTGCCTAGGTAATCAAATTGAGAAGAATGACTAAGTACTTTTGCAGCTTGAGGTATGACAGCAAAACTAGCAAGAATTTCTTTTTCCTTCCTTACAACTTCATGCACGCAAGATCTATTGTTGTGTAGATCTTAGCAAGCTCAGAGAATGTTTTTTTCCTTATTAAGATGAGAACTTTTGCGTATTCATTTAAAGGACACACTTCAGGGCTCCTCTTTGGCATATCTGAAGGGCAGCATTGCTACTCTTGAATTTTGGGACCATTCATAAGTAGAATAAAGTTTACTTGCCCACTATCACTATCACAACTGTAGCATTTAATCGATAACCAGCAGGCCCACTAAGTGACTACGAGGCAGGTAATGTATACACTAAACAAAGTGACAATTCATGTCCTTAGTGGTCGGGCTGGAGAGGGACAGTGGGAGATTGTATCAGACTGCTCAGAATTACCCCAAGTTTAAAATTTCTGAATTCTTTATTTCTGGAATTTTCCATTTAATATTGTCAGACTGAGGTTGGCCAGGGGTAACTGAAACTGTAGAGAATGAAATCACAGGTAAGGGGGGATTATAGTACCTTATGCAGATACTCCTTGTGTTCTGTTGGGGTTATAGCCTGATATGATCACAAAACAAAAATGCCTCCAATTTGCTGAACCTATAGAGCATGCTGGCTTGGCAACACAGCGTTCTGTAGGGCGTCAGTTCCCCTTTGCAACCACTGGCTACCTGGGAGTGGCTCACAACAGCTGCCCAGCAACTTGACAGAGTGTCACTGTGCATAGCGCTGGCCCAGGAAAAGAATAAAATTCAAAATCAGAATGTGTACCGCCTTCACACCACTGTAAAGTTGAACATTGTTTAAAAAAAATTAATTATAAGTCAGGGACTGTAAGCATATAAAACACCCAGGGATTCAGGCTTCTTACATTTTAATCATGGGTTATGAGAGAGAAAACTTCCAAACCAGGCAAACCTGTTTTGGTTGGTTGGATGTACTCTCTCCAGACAGGAAGTTTCAGGGCTCCCAGCTTTTCCCACTGAGTGTTCAACAAGTTTAGGGTGGCTAAACCCTGCAAGGTACAGCGCCTGGCTCTTCAACAGCGAGTAAGGAAACTGTGCAGTGAAGGAGGAGGGCAAATGCGGTCAGTGCTCTGATCGGTGGGGAAGTCATTTCCCCTGGCTGGTCCACCTTCACACACCTGTGTTCACTCCTCCACCTAGCCATGTATCTGCTTGCCTGGCACCTTTTGTAAAGAATGCTTTAATCCCAAGAGATTTTTGTGATGGTAGCACTTTTTAAGGACTTCGTTGAAAATGGGGAGGGGAGGGTCTCAATATTTTCAAAAATAGCAGCCCAGGTTGCAGAAGATTAAAGAGCCCCGTTTCACCCTCCTGGATTCTATATGCATTCCGAAGGTGACATTGTTCATGCTAGGGCGGGGGCAGAGGCATTGACCTTCCATGCACCCCTGGAGGGACAGTAGAGAGGGGCATTTATTTGAACTTCACCATCCCAGTTTAGAGCCAGACTCACCCTGAAGCTATATTGGCGAGATCTGCAGAAATCAGCAGGTGTTTAAAGAGGCCAAGCGCGTTGTTAGGAAAAATTGTCCCCAAGCCCCGAATTGGCCTTTTATCACTGTCACTCTGGCTTATAAACCCCTGTAACGTGTGGCTTTCAAGAAGGGGGAGCTAAGTTCAGGGGCTGATGCCCTGCCAAGCGCTTCATAATGCATAGAATAAAAAGACGAAGTTTTCCTCCAGCTTCTGTGCTTTCCCTCTGCACCCCGACTCCCTTCCCTGGGGGGAGAATCATAAACACAGACAGCAGAATGACGCCCCTTTATTATTTCTCTGAGCTCCTTCTCTGCAGATGACCTATAGAAGTGATTTTCCATGGAGCTGTTGGAGTTCCCACACTTCGTGAGCTCCTCCAGCAGAAGCTGGTTGATTTCTTTGGGGTGTTATAACTATGACCCGCTCCATTAAGTAGCAAACAAAGTCCAGCTGGATGTATCAAGCTCAGCTGGGCTCTTCGCTTTCACACAACCTGCTTGATTAGGAGAATTGCTGTGCCCTTGTCACACGGTGCCTCGTGCACTCCGTGAAGATTGGGCCGCCATTGATTTCTGCATAATATGGATTCACACAGCCTTTCCACCGCAGCGAGCCTTTCACACCCCACAATAACCTAGCCAGCATTGTTTTTTCTTTCCAGTCTTCTTCCTCTGTTGCTTCAGACTTACACTGGGCTTTAGTTCTAAAAATTTGTCACTCCTGGAGGTAATGTGTGGCTTATTACCCAGCACTTTACGACGCATTAATTGCAGCTTGATTTAGACATTTCCCATTTGGTGACTTAGTTACAATCGTGCAAACATGTCATGCTCTCAGTCAATAACGTGGGAAGCAAAAAGAGAGCCAGAATTGCGAGTGGGTCTCTCTTCTCCTGGGAAGGACCAGGGCAGTTGTTACCATAACGTGCCGCTATTTATAGGGAAGAGGCGGTTATCTGGCTCCTTTTCTTATAGTTTCCATTCACTCTGCACCAGCTGTTTTCAATACCTTTACCCTTTCATTTCTACACATATTTCCTTGTTGAAGAAAAACATCGTAAAGCTTAAAATTACTGCAGCAAGTACAGAGGTTTCATTAGACACTCCAAGAGGGTTTGCATAATATACAAAGCACGGGGGAAAATATGAGGTTTAACCAAATCTTACCTTGATTTTGGTCATTATTTTAATTGATGGTGGATTTAAAAAACAATTTTTTTTAAAGAGAGAGGGACAGAGAGAGAAAAAGAGAATCAATTTTATTAGTTTTCCATGTGGCTTTTGTTGCTCCAGCACTTCGTTGTGTACAGGGTGCTAGAACTCAAACCCAGGTCCTCACATATGCCAGGCAAGCGCCATAACCACTGAGCCACTGCTCCAGCTCCTTCCTGATGGTGGCTTTTTACAATAAGTGAGGAATACACATTGAGAGCCACCTTACCATGTTCATTTCAGCCTGAAGTAAATAATGGTTGCTTTGCATATGGTGAAAAACAGGATTACAATATAAACAAAGGGAATATGTGTGTGGATATCCAACTTGCAAAAGAGGTTCAGATAAATAACGTATGATTTACATAGATTGTGGAATAATTTTTAGTCACTAAAATGGTATGGAACTTTATTAGATGTTATATTATTTAGTGAATGAAAATTACAAATTTATTATGTAATACCATTTTTCTTAAGAAAATAAAATACCATAAATGAAATTAAATATGCATATTTTCTAGAAAAACATTATGCAATTAAAAGGATTTCGGATAACTATATTCCGGTAAGTTGTAAGATGTTATCCCCAAGTGGAGAAGCGGTGGGCTTTTAGTAGGTTAAACTGTATGAAGTTGCTGCAAGTCCACCATTTCCCCTTATCAAAATATCACTTTTGTATAGTTAAACTTAATTTTATTCATTGTGATTTTCTTCATTTTTTGGAGTTTTTTTTTAAATCAATCAGTTTTTATGGGCATAAAAGGAAAGAGTCAGATGATCATGCCTCTTTGGTTTAAAATATCAGAAATCCAACTCAAACTTATTAAAGTGAGAAAAGAATGCATGGCTCCCATAATAGAAAGTCTGAATGACAGAGCTTCAGGTACAGATGGATCCAGGGACTTCGTGATATTGATGTTGGTTTTGTGGATGTCAGGTTCATGTCCTCTCAGAGTCAAAGAATGAAACCAAGGGACACCGAGGCAAACGTAGTACACGGATTTTATTTTATAGAAAGTAAAGCATAGGGAAAAGAGCAGACTTCCCCCAGAGTGGGGGAAGGGGACAGAGCTGATGAGGCAGTGAGGTTTGCCCTTTTTATATGACGTTCTCTCCTTGATTGGTCAATGCTTCCCTGTCCCTGTACCCTAGGGCACAGGCATGGGGAATTCTGGTCCAGTCTTTGGTCCATGCCTCAGGTGCCAATAGAAAGAATGTGGTTCCTTACTTAGCAGCAGGGAGTGTCTGAATCTGGGCCTATCTTGTCAGACCCTTCTTAGCATTGGGGTATGTCAAATTGATCTTAAAGGGAAAAAAAATTAGTTTTCCCTTGATGGTCTGAGCTAGTCTTTGATCCTGGGCCACAAGCATCTTTATTAGCAGAGGGAAGTCCCTTTCTGGATTGCCCTGATAGCAAGGGGATGTGAAGCTGATATGCACCTCTGCTTGCTCAGAGCAGTAGAATGCTCTTTGCCCTCTTAGGAAAGATGACCATCAGTTAATTTTCTCCTTATCAACCCACATCATTCTGCCTACACTGACTGCCTAACTTTTCTCTGCCTCAATATCGTTGGTAACCCATCTCCAGAAACTGACCCTTCTATCCTTTCTTTTGGCTCTACTCTCTCTGTGTTGGTTTCATTCCCCAACCATCGTTCTCTGTGTGGCTGCAAAGATATCCCACTGCAGCTCTAGCCCTACACATTCTGTAGGGTTTAAGTATCCGGTCCCAGCCAGCAGGAACCGGAGCGCTCTCAATCGGCGGTTGACTTGGAATGAAGTAGACCCACTGGCCCTGAGTTCTCCAACACTTTATTTCCTTCCTCTCTGGGGGCCAAGCGCTTTATTCTTCCCTCTCACTAGAGGCTTTTACATCTTTCTCTTTTATAATCAAGGCTTTTACATCTTTCTCTCTCTCTCTGGTCCCTATTTCTACCACCAAGGCTTTTCTTCTTCTCTCCTTACTAGTTTCCCTGTTTCTGCAGCCTGCACGGGAGCGTCTCGTCTCACTAGAGTTCTCTACGTCTCTGTCTCCGTACACCCGGTATTTATTTGTTACAATAACCAATAGGGACACAGTGCAAACACATTCAACCAGTTGTAACAGATGAGCGGCCAAATAGCTTAGTCATGCGGTCAGGCGGTCTGCTAATCACCAGGAAAGATACAAGCCAGCTGGGCCTCTTACAGAGTTGTTTACCACCAATTCTTTCACAAGCCAGCTGGGCCTCTTACGTAGTTGTTCACCACCAATTCTTTTCTCTGGCATCCGGCCAGGCATGATGTTGGCCTCAGTCTCCAACATTAAGAGCTCAGAAGGAGAAAGCCTCTTATTTCTATCCATGTTCTTCATACTGAAAAATGCCTACCTAGCTCCCTTGAGTCACAGTGCTCACTCCTGTGGGGTACAACAACTGTAGACATCAATAAAATTTTATTTAATGGGTGAAATTGGTTCATAATAAAGGAACAAAGAGGATGCCCTGATTCACCTGGAGATATTTAGGATTTCCCATGTGTGCAGGATCAGGAAGTAGGACATTGGCAGGAATTCACGGGGAACTACTGGATCTCTCCTGACTTGGTGCTGTTTCCTTCTCCTGTTCTCTTGAGGAAGGAGGCATCACCAACACTAGAAACAACTTTTCTTTTGTTATTGTTCAATTTTATGGTATAATTTTGCATTGGGGGGTGATTTTATTAGCAATTTCATATAGAATACTATTTTATAACAATCTTGTTCTACATGCAGAGGAACCAAAATAGGTGATTGAATCCTCACAGTCTACAACAAATTCAGGTACTCTGAATAATACAGCTCTTTTTAGTCATTTAAAAAAAAATCTCCCAGTAATATGTAGACCACAATGCTAATACAGCCCCTAAAACAACAGATCCAAATGTTTCTGACTCTTTCATTCTCCCATCCATAGTTTGGAGTATCCAAGTAAAGGGAAGGTAGGAATCAGAAGAAAGAGGGGTGGGTTACAGGAGGAGAGAGGAAGAAAAGAAAGAAGGAGGGAAAGAGAGAGAGGAAGGAATGAAGAGTGGTAAAGAGAACAAGGTGACTCTGTGCGGCTGGGTAATTAAAGCCCACCCTCCCGTATTGCCCTGAATGGACACACTGCACCATCTCTGTCGAAGGCTGAATATCTATCATCTCCAGTGGTCTTTCTGGAAGAAGTGATTGACATGTTGGAATGGATAGCATGAATAAGACAGAAATTAGACAAATGAAAGCAATTCAAAGACTAATGGAGCTAAACAAAAAGAGAAGCACTAATCAGGGACCAAGGAAAAAATGAGTGAAGTTGAATGGCAGGATGAGTAGTGGGGCTGGAAGACAACAGTGGGAATTTTGGGCTCAATGGCATCTGCTAAAGAGGAAACGAATGGCATCAAGGACTACAGCCTGGGAGGTCACAGGAATTGACTGTGCAGAGGGGGAAAGCTGAAGAGGGTGACTGGGATCAAGGCATTGAGCAGTAAGGGTGTCTGGTGCCAGCCAGCAGGAGCCGGAGGGCTCTCACTCCGTGGTTGCCTGGGAATGAAGTAGACCCACTGGCCCTGAGTTCTCCAAGTGCTTCCTTTCTCCCTCTACGGTGGCTAGAGGCCTCCAGGCGCTTCCTTCTCCGCCTTCTCTCTTTTAGAGAGACACACCTCCTCTCACTAGAGGCTTTTACATCTCCTTCCTCTTCACTAGAGGCAAGGCTTTTTACACTTAGAGTCAAGGCTATTTACATTTTCTCTCTTTGGAGTCCCTATTCCTACTGCCGAGGCTTTTCTTCCTCTCTTACTGCCCGCATGTTAGGTTTTCTTCTTCTGCTTTAGCTGCTGCTCTCCTCTGTCTCTGCCGCTGCTGCTTCTCTGACTAGTGGCTACGCTTTTTCCCTGTACGCCCGGTATTTATCTGTTACAACAACCAATAGGGACACAGTGCAAACACATTCAACCAATTGTAACAAATGAGCGGCCAAATAGCTTAGTCATGCGGTCAGGCAGTTTGCCAATTACAAGCCAGCTGGGCCTCTTAGAGTTGTTTACCACTAATTCTTTTCTCTGGCATCATGTTGGGCTTAGTCTCCAACATAAGGGCAAAGAGGAAAGAGCAAAGTTCTCCAGAAGAGAAACGATGAGGGGTTGAAGCATGTAAACTGAGTCGTAGGGAAGGTGTTTACTACAGACACACGGAGACACGGTGGGGTGAACAGGGGTGCATCCCATCTCCTTCAGGGTTCACCTATTTGCTTGGTGCTTTGTAGGAAGACACTGGGTGTCTGGGGGAATGTTGGAGGGGCAGGGGACCAGGGTTGTGTCCATCCCTCTTCTCAATGCCCTGAGATGAAGACTTAGTGTCCTTTTTCTTCTGTTGACTTCTCCCCGGAAGCTTCCCCTGAGTCTGCCAATAGGAGCCAGTGGGGTGACAAGTTCTGTCCTTTCATGTTAGGCTCCAACTGCAAGCCGTAGAAGACATGGGGTTTGAAACGCATTGTGCCTTCCCACAATTCAAGTGAACAAGTCCAGAAATAAATAGGAGGCAGCATAAGAACCTGAGGTGAAAGAATAGCAGGGAAATTTAATAAAGAAGAAATGACATGTTCAATTCAAGAATGAAATTGCTTTACCAGAACAAAATCCAATAAGATTTGAAGCCTACTGCATTCCATGCTAGCACAGGGCCCAACTTCCTTTCATAGGAAGCAGCCTTCTATTCTGAGTGGAATTTAAAGAGTCCTGTTCATTAAAACGCAAAGAGAAACAAACCGGCCACTGCTTGTAGATGCCAAATAAACACAAAAGAAATTCTTAAGCGGTGTATTTTTCTGTTAAGCTTTATAAAAATTTTTTTGCCATATCACACACCTGAATGCTCATTCAGCAAATACTCCAACCATTCTCTCCAGATTTTCTGGTGTGCAGCTAAATCAATATTTTCTTGAAACGAAAATATAATTTGAATTCTACAAAGGTCAAAAATATGTTGAGGATCTGGGCATGTGCCCAACACGTGTAATCCCAGTGACTCAGGAGGCTCAGGCAGGAGGATTGCAAGTTCAAGGCCAGCCTCAGCAACTTAGCTAGGCTCTAAGCAAGTTAGTGAGGCCCTGTCTCAAAATTTAAAAAGTAAAAATAAAAAGGGCTAGGGATGTAACTCTGTTGTAAAGCTCCCCTGGGTTCAATCCCTAGCACTTCTCCCCAGCCACACACACACACAAATTCTAAATTTAAAAAAAAAAAAAAAAAAAGCAGGAATGTTAAGGAAAAATACCTGTTAACCTGTTGTGATTGCTACACACCAGTCTGATCCCAGAATTCATGGTGGTGACTTTTCTCCAGGGAGCACTCTATTCAGCATGGAGCTGCCCTCTCATTTACCGTTTTCCTCAAATAGCTGAGGCTTACCCATCTGTGCTGAGGATCAGTTACAATGCAAGGAACGATGATATTTCACACAGACATTGGTAATTTACTGAATTCTGCATGCTCTCGTTTATTCACTGAAATCATTCTATGAATGCCTTGAAGGGGAAGAAAAAAACACACCTTGCTCCCTGGGGCATCAGCAGAGCTCTGTGCCTGATAAGCATTCAATAAAACAATGTGCTAACCCAATCAAATAAATATTGCTAACCCTACTTAACAGGTGAGGATACTAAGATCTAGAGAAAATAAAGAATGTGCCCAGATTTTATAGCAGAAAGGCAGAACCAAGTACCATCCAGGTAGGTCCTCTGGTTCCAAATTTCAGCCCTTTCTTGTTGGAATATGCTTCTCCAAGTTTTGCCATCCTAAGGATTTTGTTGGCTGAGATGAGATGCTAGGTTCAGCTCTACAGAAATGGGTAATATGATAAACTAATCAGTCTTTTTGAAGCCTGGGAGGATATACTAATGAAAAATGTAAAGTAGTCAATCTCCATAGATTCAATCTCCACTTCTCCAACCCATGCACCATGTAATTATGGGTTCGCATGATTTAAGAGTTCAGTTGAGTTGATTAATAAGATGCAATCCTTCCATAGTTTCTGAGAAACACTTTTCTTTAAGAGATTATGTGTGTTCTATTATTGGGCTCCAGATCCATCCGGAGGGACCACTCTGAAGTTTGAACCCATAAGGTAACACTTTCCCAAGTTCCCTGGAGTAGCAAACCAATATTGTTTGGTATCATGAAGATATACTTCCATTACAAAATATGTTGCATAATAATTTTAAGTTTTGTCTTAAACCCTTCTGCAATATCTACAAAAACTTTCCAGCTTGGCTAATACAAAGAAAATAGAAGACTCCAGGAAAGTGTTTCTTAAAGGTGGAGCTGGGCCAGTGGCAGCACCCAGGAACTTGTTAAAAACAGATTGCACATCCACACCCAAATCTTCAGAATGGGGACTTGGGGAAACAGGGTCAAATCCCCTGGGTTATATGGACATGCACTCCATTTTGAGAACATTGCTCTATAATACAGGCTACAACTTTTTGGATGCTTGGTTTGAAAAAAAAATTTTTTTTTTGTTTTAGAAAAGGCTTCCCCCCTCAGCAAACATGACAATCCAAATGAAGAAAGATAAAAAGAATGAGGTAATTTTGTTCTCAGAGGAGTATACTAAGCACCCCAGGAGACTGGGTTACAAGGACTGACCTTCCCAGCTAACCATTCACTGTCTTGTGTGTCACGTCCTACTGATGTGATCAGCAGCAACACATCTGCACGATGGGAGGAATTTTCTTGTACGAAAGTTGGCCCTACTAAAATCTAAAGCAACCATTTTAAAACATTTAGCACGTGATTTTGAGTCTCTGTTGGGGAAAAAAAAGACTTAGAAATGGCTATAATTTGATAGAGTTTTAGTTACTGTATTAATTTCTGATGGGGAAATTACAAATGTAAATAAATTAGAATACATCACTTTACTATTCAGGCAAAATTCTTTACATTCAAACAGTAACTCTATAATGTCAAAATAACCAGTAGGTACTAATCAGTATCTGGGCTATGTAAATATTTGCTTGTTTCCATAGTGATTGGCAAGCCCAGATACAGGAGAAAAAAAATCCACACATGCTATCACTTCCTAATAATATGATCATGAAAACACGACTCAGGCCAGACCGAGAGGAGAATAAACACCATTAATTAAAAGATTTATAAAATAGAGGAGGAGGTGATAAATGGAGCACGGATTGCAAAAACGCACAAAGGAGGTAAAATATATATATTTTTTTAATTCTGAAAGAAACTTGAGCATCCCTTAATTATCTTTCAAAATGCTATTTAGAATTTTCCAAAAATAAAACATCTGCCAACTGCTCAAAGCCCACCGCACCCCCACCCACAAAACATACACTTTTAAAGTGAATATACAGCCCAGGCTGCGAAGCGTGTTTGGAAAAAAAAGCGAGACTGTTGGCATTTCACTTGAAATCAACTGAGAAGTTCTTTACTAAAGAAGTGAGAAGCTTAAAGCTGTTTTCCGAAGCTTTAGGGGAGGACGTCACATTACAGAGCAGGAGCATTTGGTCAAAGAGTAAATTAGTAGTGTGCTTCACACATTGCACAAGAAATCTACACAGGAACCACAGTTGTCTTTAATAATCAGTCCTGTTAACGGGTCTTTGGTTATGAAATTTCTTCACAAGGCAGTCGCAGGATGCAAAGGCTGTTTTTAGAAACACTTTTGTTCTTCTGAGATGACTGGGATGGATCATGCAACACCCCACCCGCCCCCACAACAATGATTCCTAAAAATAACAACAAACATAAAAAGCAAAAAACACCCTCAAACAGCAAGAGAAGAAGTAAACGTGCCTATGACGGTCAAGGGAGAACACAGATACAAGTTCGTAAATGGTGAAAAGTCCAAATCCAAAACTATTCCAAGCAGGTGGAGAGCACAAATTTGAAGCATTGTAGTGAAGAAGGAAACTGAGGCAATCGCATCATTATTAAATACTTTCTCATGCCATTGACATGCAAATCAGTAAATAGAATATTTAAATTTCATAAAAGCAAACTATTTACATTATAAAAGGAAATTTCTGCTCTTAGGAGCAGTAAAGGAAAACATAATACCAAGGACCCTTAATCACTAACAGATTTGACTGTGTAAATCAATACAAAATTTCATGCAAAAATGTACATAAGCAAAGTGAAAATATATGCAAAAATATGCAAATGGAAAGATAAACAAGGGTTTTACACCCTTAATATATAAAGAATTCGTGTAAATCAATGAGGAAAAGGCAAACAGCAGGGGGAAAAATGAAAGAATGAATAGGAGAAAGATAAATCTAATAAAGAAATGAAACATGATCATTTCACTAATACTTAGTGACTTTAGAATTAGAACAGTAATTCCACTATTTTCATTCATCAGATCGATAAAAGTGCTAAAGATTAAGACTATCCAGTGCTCCCCAGGATGCATGGACATGAGATCAGTCATGGATTGTTGATAATGGGGAATATTGTTTAGGAACATTTTTCCTCATCTTTCATAAATTGAAATGCGTTTGGCCTTTGACCCAGTAATTCTGCTTCTACAAATCTATGCAGAAATATGACATGCTTACAGAAAAAATCGTGTTCAGCCCATCAAGAATGGAATGGCTAAAGAAACTGTGGCTCATGTAGAATATAGATTATTCAGAACCATTTTCAAAACTCTCTAATATATATTATTAACTAATATAACAATTATACCAATTATTAACTATTAGAACAATTACTTTTTAAGAGGAGGGTGAGATTAATGGAGGAGAAAGTGAAGAAAGAATTTTTTTTTTAAAGAGAGAAGGACAGTGAGAGAGAGATAGAATCCATTTTTATTGAGTTTTTCACATGGCTTTCATTGCTCTGATACTTAGTTGTTTACATGGGTGCTGGGGTTTGAACTTGTGTACTTGCACATGCCAGGCAAGTGCCGTAACCGCAGAGCCACCGCTCCAGCCTAGGTGAAGAATTTTGATTTTTACTTTGCAAGCATTAAAACTTCAACTGTGATAAAATATGCACAACACAGATTTTACCCTTGCACCATTTTTAAGTGGCATTAAGTATTTTCACATTGTAGTGTGGCCATCATCCCAAGGCAGTCAATGAAAAACACTGGTGGAAGAAAGACCACCGTCATAACCCATTGTATGCCGCAGACTTCTCACGAACATCCCTATGGTGTATGGTCAAGTAGGAAACGGGAGAGTCAACAAACTCATATAAAAACATACATGATAGTGAGTTATGGTTTGGATCTTCAGTGTCCCCCCAAAGCTGATGTGTTGAAGGCAGCAGTGTTCAGCGGTGGGGTGATTGAGAGGTGTTGGATCATAAGGGCTCCCTCTGACCTCATCTGTGATGAATCCCACTGGTAGGCTCATAGTGTAATGGGGGTGGAGGAAAGGGCTTTTTATGAAAGTGAGCTTGTCCGTTGCTTCCCACCGCATGGTGCTGCAGCTTCGTCCCACATGTGCTCCCCACCACAAAGTTCTTCCTCTCCACAGACCCAGAAACAATGGACCCAGGTGATCACAGATGAAAATCTTTGGAACTGTGAGCTAAAATAAATCTTTCCTCCTTAAGGTTGTTATTCTCGGGTAATTTGTCAGAGTAATGGAAAGCTGACTAACAAGATATGATGAGTTCTAAGAAGGAGTGTAGCATGTCATGAGATAAAATGATAGGAATGACTTTATTTAGGCTTGGAGGTCCCAGGAAGATCATTCCAGAAAAACTGATATTTGTATCCAGACTTGGAGGATGAGTATATAGAGCTCATTGAAAAGTGGGGAGAAGAGGACAAGACTGTATGGAGGGAAACATTCAGCTTTGGCAAAGACCCTGAGGTCAGAAAGAGATTGGGGATTTAGAGAACTCAGAAAGGGCTTTGTCCAGGGCTGAGTGAACAGATGAGGGTGAGGTGTAGCCAGAGATCAGATGAAAACTGTGGGGTTTTTTTTTTTGTTATTGTTGTTTTGTTTTGTTATTGTTTGTTTGTTTAGGGCACACAAGTAATCTGATCAAGTTGTCTGTTCCATGAAAAAAATCAGTGCAGATATATGAAGGAATGAATGTGATCCAATTTGCAATTTAAGCAAAATTATTACAGCTTCCAGATGTGGGACAGGAATTAAATAGGGCAAGAATAAAAGGAGGAGGAGGCGTTTCATGACTCCAGCAAAAGAGACACCAACTTGGACTAAGATGCAAGCGTCAAGGTGAAGGTTGAGGAGGAGCTGAGATTCATGTCCCTCCCCCATGTCCTCACAATAAATCTCTACTTTTTTTCCCAGATGGTTTAAGTGGAATTTTGTTATTTACTACAACAAGAATTTTTTTTTAAAAGAGAAGGACAGTGAAAGAGAGAGAGAGAGAGAGAGAGACAGGGAGAATCAGTTTTTTATTCAGTTTTTCACATGGCTTTCGTTGTACACTTAGTATGTACGTGGGTGCTGGGGTTGGAACCCCTGTACTTGCACATGCTGGGTAAGCGCCGTAATCACTGAGCCACCTATCCAATCCCTACTACGACCAGAATCTTGACTAATGATTGGTCTATGATTTTTTCCATCATCTAAGCCTTGGATCATACTGCTTCTACCACGTGGAATGCCAGTTTTATTTCTAGGTTGAGAATTTCCCAGTAAGACCAAATTAACTTGCTCAGACTTATCACTCCCTATGTGAAGTCCCCACTGCACTACAGGTGCATCATTTTTATTTCATTATATGTATTTTGTCTGTCTACTCAGTCCCCTGCACAATGCCTTCTACATAATTTTATTCCATAAGTATTTGAATAAAGCAAGAACACACAAGGCTATAGGAAGCAAGAGAAGGGGAAAGGGACAAGGTAGAAGAAAAGGGACTTTCCCTGGTCATTTTCGCTTTGGGTTGGCACCAAAGGTGTTAGTGGGAAGAAATCAGAGATCACCATTCATGGGCTGGCTTCCCTGCAGGAACCACGGTTTCATCAGGAAGAGGGCAGTGGGTCAGGGACTGGCTCTCCGGAGGCCAATCTCTATTGGGAATTCAGCTGCTTCTCAGACACGGATAGGTGCAAGTATATCTTCCCAGAAATCGCAGGTCCCTCTCATTTCTTCCACAAACGCTATTTCTGCTCTGATTTAATGAGTTACCAGTGGACCAACTGAAGCTGCAAGCTGGCCTCAGTACAGTCTGCCCCAGTTTGAGGGGACCTGTCATGGTGCCCCATTTGTCCTCTAGGCTATATATCAGAGGCATGAAGTGGAGTTCTCAGTGCCCATTGTCATTCACCCAGCAGATGCCACCCTGTTGAGCTTGGAGCCTCATCAGATGGTGGAGTGCACACCGCTCTAGGGCCTGCCTCAGTGACTTTGGGAAAAAGTTAGAGTCTGCATTCTAAGTTGCAGGGTGGCATAAACATGAATAACCATAGCCAGGCTGTACTGCCATACACAAGCCATCGGGGTTGGAACGTAGCATCCAGTGCATGGCACCATCAAGAGCCATTGCCCGCACCCCTGACGGGACTGTTTGCTTGGTGTGCTCTAGTTAGGATCACTGCACACTTTCTCTTCCAAAAGTCAGGAGAAATAAGGGAAGGCAGCTGGCCTCAGAAGGACCTGGAATAAAGGGGACCTCTCTGCCCCCCCCCGATGAAAACTATCAAGCAGCACAAACAGAGTTGCAATTATATAATTTATTTAGTTTTCAGGGTGCTGCCCAAGCAGTGCATCCTCTTCTCTCTTTTTCTTCATAATTAAAAGACCACATATATCCAGGGAACAAAGACTCACACTGAAACATGACAAGTTAACTCTTGTTTTTAAGCTAATGCTAAGGTCTGAGGCACAGCTTGGATGTGACAGCTGTCCATAGATTTTATTATGGAGTGGCAACCAAATGACCATGAACCATTCTTGCGCATGTCCACCACTAGATGCTTTGACTGTGAAACAGAATTGCTTTTGTGGTCCTCTGCTGAAAAGGAAGAAAAAATGTCTTCAATGGGGGACTAGAGTAGTTGCTCAGTGGTTACAGTGCTTGTCTGGCATGTGTGAGGACCCAAGTTCAAACCCCATACACAACAAAGTGTCAGAGCAATGAAAGCCACATAAAAAAATTAAATAAAATTGATTTCTCTCTTTCTCTCTCTCACTGTCCTTTTTAAAAAACAGTCTACTATGCATCAGAAACAGTACAGATGGTATCACACTGACCTTTCACTATAGCCCTATGAGTGACGTGATATTAGATATTATGCCCCCAAAGTTCCCAGAGATACAGAAAAGTCAAAAGTAGTTTCCCAGAGTCACACAGCTAACATGTGATATGACAGAGGGAAGAGGTAAACAGTTGTTGCTGGATTCCAAAACTGCTGCTATGTCCCTATGCTTTCTTGCCTCAACTAAATTTTTTCCAAGGGAACAGAGCCTTTTGCTTTCTTTCTCCTCAAGAAAAAAGATCCTTTCCCCATGCACCCTGGGGTCTTTCTTTAGATTTCTCAATTCTTGCAGTCCCCAACACATCTCTCCTTATTCACATTCCTGGTGACTTCCCCTTCCTATTATACCTGGGAATTTTCAAAGAAAAACAAATATTTCCTAGAGTTAAATAATTCGTTTTTCCCCTAAAAGAATGAGAACAAAATTGGGAGGGGTGGTCAGGAAGAAAAAAATGCAACATAAAAAATTCTCTAAAATAACCATATATTTTGGATGTTTTGTGGAGACCAGGAAAAGAAAAATAGACACAATTCTCTCTCTCCAGGAATTTGCCCTCTAAAACAGAAAATATTGATGTAGGCTCAAAACAAAAAGACACAGACAACTGCACAAACATTAAAAAAATAATTAAACAAAAGACCAAAATATTGACAAGAGCCGTCCTGCAGACTTGTACAGTTTGTTTGTTCTGCAAATGTATTTTTCTCACTTTGCTTTCATATCTAAGAGGTAGGTGGCTGAGAAGCCCAGGAAATAGCAGGTGGAAGCAGGAAGAGGCAGAAGCCACAGGTGGAGGGCAGGCCCTCCCTGGAGGGTGGCTCCTGCGTCCTGGAGCAGCCCTGCCCCTCAGCACTGAGCTCTACTCCTGCCTCCGACATGGGTTTTCTAAAACTTGGGCTTCCACGCTCTTCGGTGGCACTCAGGGTAGTGATCAATGCCCTTTTGGTTATGTCACATGATTGCTGTCTGATCAGAGGCCACAAGAGCCGAGAACTGCTTTAAACCACTCTGCTAGCATTCCTGTTCGAGGTTCACGTTGGGCGCTGGATGCCCACTTTAGGCACCAGCTGTTCTAGCCAGGCAAACATTGCCAGGCTCCAAACATTGTTTTACGCTGTGTTCACAGTACGTCTAAACACATCCAGGATGGAGAGAGCCCGGTTGTGTTAAAAAATAAAAGCACAGCGTTGTAAAAATCATCGTGCTCAGCCAAGAAGCTTTGTATTCAAAGTAAATGGCTCACAGAAGAGAAAGGAGGAAGGAGCCATGGAGGAGAGAGAAGAGTTGGAGTTGAATATCATCTACTTGAGCTTTCTCCATGCCTTTCTATTGAGGGATCTCAACAGAAAAATCACCAGGGATGGGCGGGGCACTGGGAGAGCTGAGAAATCTAAAGACCCTGGGGTACCTGCAGGAGGAAGCTTATCTGGGGGGGGGGGGGAGGAATCAGAAAGTTCTTCTGGTGTCCAATAACTACCGTGTCTGTCTTCCCTCTGTTGCGCGTCAGCTGTGTGATTCTAGGTAACTGGTTCAACTTTTCTGTGCCTTTGGGAACTTTAGAGGATATAATGTTATGTGTCTCATAGGGCTGAAGTGAGGGGTACCTGAGATACCTTCTACATTATTCAATTTTCATCACTGTGACCAAAACACCTGACAAAAACAGCATAGAAGAGGAAAAGTTCATTTTGCATTCACAGTTTCAGAGGTTCAGTGCATGATTGGTTGATCCCATCGCCCTGTGCCTGATGTGAGGCAGAATGTCATGATGCAGTGGAGTGGTGGGGCAAGTTGCTCAGCTCATGCCATCTGAGAAGAAAGGGCAGGGGGAGAAAGGAAGAGGCACAGGGGCCAGGGACACCTATAGTCTCCAGTGGCACACTCCCAGTGACCTACTTCCGTTATCCATGCCCCACCTGCTCATAGTTACCACCCAGTAATCCATTCAAATCGTCAATCCATTGACTGGATCAGCCCACTGATGAGGTCGGAGCTCTCACAATCCACAATCTGACCTCTGAACATTGCCGCATTGCCTAACACTGGTGCTTTTCATAGGACATTAAAGATCCGAACCACAACACCAGCTGAAACAGTCCTGTTGCAGAACAGACACTCAACTAGCTTTTTTTGTTTTGTTTTTTCTTTTCCAGGAGAGAACCATGAGTGCAGAAATTTTTGCGTGCACATAAATACGATCCATTGGTAAGCACTGGTGAAATATATCCTCTTCTTAAAAATGTGCACGAACATCTCAAAAGTTGTTCAGTACTAAAACACGATTTTACTTACAAATGTAATGCTGATGGGAGTTGAGTTGGGAAACGAGTCAATGCAAAAAAAAAAAAAAACCCAGTATTTGACAAATGGGATTACGCTCTATCATCAAAATAGTTTGGCTTTTATGTCTTTGAAATAGCTTTTACACCAAAACTTACTCAGCTGCTGGGAGGAACTTGAGAAGTTTAGAATCAACATGGAAACACGGGACTCATTTGCACAAATGATTGAAAAGAAAAAAGGTGGAAGGGGGAGTTGGAGGGACTGTCACAATAATTTATATCAAAAGACTGCTCCTGAGTCCTGTTCCCAACTTATCATGCACTGCAACAGTTGGGGCTTTGATCTTTGTACACCTTGCTTCTGATCCCAGGCTTGAAACACAAAGGGAAGCACCTGGCTTTGATTTTAGCTACCTCACTGAAAAGATTAAGATCCAAATGTTGACCTGAATTCGTCCAGAGTCAGAAATGTGTAAGTTGCAGCATTTCTTTGGTGAGCCTTGGTAGACCCAGCCATGCTGGTTTCAGCCACCTTCCCAAAGTTCATTCAGTGATATTAGCTGGCACTTACTGTATACCATGGATGCTCAAAGCAGTAAAATTTACTGATGCTGCTTTTCCAAAAGTTAAAAATGTGATTCAGGGGCTGGAGCGGTGGCTCGGGGGTTATGGTGCTTGCCTGGCATGCACGAGTACACGGGTTCAAACCCCAGCACCCACAAGCACAACTAAGTGTCAGAGCAATGAAAGCCATGTGAAGAAAAAAAAAAAACACTAAATAAAAAATTGATTCTCTTTCTCTCTCTCTCTCTCCTTCTCTCTTTAAAAAAAAAAAAACAACATGATTCATATATGTGACTGTTAGAGAATCCCTAGATAAAAATATACTTCAAACTTCAAAATAGTTACACAGAGAGACACACACAGAGTTAGTGATTTCATCCATTCTCAGGAAGATTGGAAAAGGGAAATATAGAGAGTAAAATGCCGTTGTCACACTGTCCGGTGGAATTCTGAGCACCTAAACACATACTCTTAAACAAATCATTAAGGTTTGTGCTTTTGTTCTTAGAGTTTCAAGCTATGATTTTCCATATCAGTAAGAAATTGCATTCTTATGAGTCACAGGGACCATGAAAAGATCCCTATTTTGGAACTCTTTGATTCTGGACCTTGCCATTGATCTGACCAAGTAGCTGAATAAAGTGCTTTGATAAGATATCTGACCAAACTCTCTGCCACATTTAATTAAATACAAATTCAGTTTATAGATCCCAAAACATGTCACATACAGGACAGATTCCAGATACAAATGACACAGAGCTAACCACCCACCCCGTGGCACTGTGCCAATTGGTTCCCTGCTTTCATCATACAAGGGCTAGCCTCAGGGATGAGGGGCAGTGCAGTCACCAGGACTCAGAATGGCCCCCTGCTTGTGACTTAAAACTCTTCAGTTGCCATCTTGAAATTCTTAATAATACATCTTAAGTGCAGTCCTATGGCACAAGTGGAGTCTGAGGGCAGGGAAGGAGATGAGAACTTGCAGCCTTGGTTCATTCTCAGCCTCACATCCACAGCCTCCGGGGTACACCCAGCCCTACTTGACTTCACTCTCCTCCTCACGCTTGGGCCTGTGGCTGCTTTCCACCCACTGCCGCCAGCCCCGAGGGCCCAGGAGAGCCACGGTTGGCCGCGACAGACAGGGCACATTCTGCAGGCTGTGAGCAGGGATGGAGTTTTGCTCACTCGCTATCCTGGCTCCAAGCACACCACTTACCATGGTTAGGGTGGCTGGTCAATGGGAGAGGGAGACTCCTGGCTCCGTGACCCACTTTGGCTGGGCATGGTATCTAAATCTAATTTCTCTCTGGAGGGGGAATCCAGCAGTTAGACCAGAGTGGCTTCAACTTTGCTGACTTAATAGGCAAGTCTCCCACACAGCTGGGTCATTCCCTAGGGCCACTGGGTCCCTTGGGGACCCTTCTCTTCCTCCTTCCAGCATTCCTAAATCTGACTTATTTTGTCTTTTCTCACTCACTTAAGGGACCAACCAGAGACCACACACACACGTACACACACAGTAATTTCACACAAGAGTTAAATCTTCTGACATTTGCATTTATATCTTGTTGTAAAATGTAAAGACAAACAGTAGAATCCATGTTTTTAATAAAAATTTTATTTTTTCTTTACTCAGGACAGTATTAAATGGCAAATAAAAATAGACAAGTCAAGAGACAGACTGAAGAAGGAGAAAAAGGAAGGGAAATATTTTAATACCTTTAACACAGGGACCCTATTTCTTGAACAAAGGTCCCTGTGTTTTTCATTTTGTGACGGGTCCTGCAAATCACATAGCCGGCCCTGCTACTGCTGCCCAGGTGAAAGTGGAGGATGAAGAGTTAGAAAAGAAACTTTCTTGAACTATTCACATTTCAGTGGTTGCTGTTTGGGAAGACCCAGGTCTCTCCCTAGGCCTACTTCCATCTCTTCCTAGTTCCTGACCCTTAGCCTGCATTTCTTATCAGCTCTCCAGGCCAGGTCTTTTTTTCCTCCTGGCTTCCCATCTTTTATGAACCGTTTTGTGTGTGAGCTTTTCTCTTTCTTGTATTCCTGCATGATTGGACTAGAGCTGCTCACGGAAAACCTCACAAAATAAATACAATTCCTAAAAAAAAAACAAAAAACCTTTATGAATGTCTCATGCATAAGCTGTCATCCAAAATAGCCCAAGAGGGATCAAAGAAACAGTCCCCTAATTAAAAATGAAATTCAAAATAATTTCAATTGTTTCCATGGGCTTTTCCTACTCATGGAAATTCCTGAAATTCCATAGCATCTTCCCACTGCAACAAATTCACCCTACTAAAGAGTGATAGAAATCTAAACCCAAGCAGTTGATTTGAAAGTCATAACCTTATCCAGAGCAGTTGTGTTTTAGCATGCAGAATCCAGAATCACTTGGATTTTTTAATAACAAGATTCTGTTAGACCTGCTCTCAGAATTTCAGATTCACGAGGTCTGAGATTTGCATTTCTTACAAGTTCCCAGATGCTGCTGCTGCTATTGGTCTAAGACCACACTTGGAGAGCCGCTGACCATGTAGGAGTTTAAAGTCTGATGTTCAGGGAATTGCAGAAAGAAACGTCATCATCCTGGAGTCCTTTCCTGCACGAAGGAGGGTACTTCCCTTGTGATCTTTTACAAAGGAAAGATACCTATGCAAGGAATTTTTTTTTTTTTTTACTCTTCAAGCACATTCCAGAGCAAATTTTAATGTCGTTGAGTTGCACTTCATGATGGAAAATGAAAGCTATCAATTATACTATGGGCAATGACCTTGGACCTTTGCAGTTTTATGGGCAAATTTACCAGGCTGCCAAGACTGTCTACCACTAGTATTGGTTGCCTGGTAAGCTGGTGTGCTGTATATGCGGTGTAGAATTTGGTCTAGCCACTTTGTCCCCAAGAACTCCAGAGAAAGAATGTCCCACTTGCATAAGTGGGGATGAAAATATGCTTTGAAATTCTTTTATGTCGTAGAATTGTTAAGCAGTGTCAGTCTGCTTAGAGTTTCCAGCTATATAGAAAAATGAAAATTACCAGTCACTCTTTCAGAAACTAACTTACTTTTGCCCTGAATTAAGTTAATGTAGTATATTCCTTTCTTTTTTTTAATTTTTTATTTTTGAACAACCATACAAGTTTTTAACAAAATAATATAAAATGTGTGTATATTCTGGATATTGCAATTACCCCCAGGAGTGCCCCCACAATTACCCTCCCTTATCCCGCCCTTCCCCTTCCCACTTTATCTCTAAAAAAAGTATTAGGTTGTAAAACATTACATCTTATCTAAAAATTATGTTCATTAAAAATATTTAAAAATTAAAACATAGAGACCATTTGTAAAAGAAGGGGTAAGTTACCCATGTACTCTGGCCACTCTAACAAAACCAACATTAGTATTTTAGTTTATGTCCTTTTAGTCTTTTTTTTTTTTTTTAAGAGAGAGAGGGGCAGAGAGAGAGGGAGAAAGAATCAATTTTATTTAGTTTTTTATGTGGTTTTTATTGCTCCAACACTTCATTGCGTATGTAGTGCTAGAGTACAAACATCGCCCCGGAGTGTGCCAGGCAAGCACCGTAAACGCTGAGCCACTGCTCCAGCAACCCCTCCATCTAGTCTTATTCCTAGTCATTTATTTAACATGGTCATAATCTGTAATTACATTTTCCACCACACTCCTTTCACTTAACCTTATACTATATTATGATCTATGTAATTACTTAGTCTCTAAATGCCCTGGCATTTCCTGCAGACAGTGTGAGGGTACATGCAACAGTAGGATTGAAGAGAGACCAAACTTTCATCTAGATTCCAGGGATTTTTCCGTTTGTCCATTGATCTGCAGTGTTTACCCAGATGGTCCATGATTGACCTGAGAGAAGAGTCCCTTCTCAACTCTGCTTAGATATCTCCAAGATCACCCAGCAAATCTGGCAACAGCTCCTTTAGGGAAAGACCAGCTCCTTCCTAGGGTCTCACATTTCACTCCTTCACTCTTGGTTCTGCTCCAAAGAATGGGGCAGCAGTGCACCTTTGTTCATTTATTTTGGGGAAGAAGCACACTTTTTCCTCCAGAATTTTTTTTTTTTTACATTTCTGTTCAACTGAAAGGAATCAACTCTACAAATCTATAGCAATGTGGTGTGCATCTGACACTATCATTGCAAAATTGTCACCTTCCTGGGGCACTCCATAGCCTGTCTTTCTCTTTCTCTACTGTCCATGCAGCCTGGATAATCCCTAAGTCAAGGATCTTTGTCATCCTGTCTCTGTATTATCCTGCTGACCATGCAGTAGTTTTTTAAAAATTATTATTAAAGAAAAAATAAATAAATCAGGGATTGGGACTGATCTGATAACTGAGTGTTCTTTTAAGACTGCTGCTCATTCTGTTTCATTTGTCCATTAAGTATCATAAAAATTCTATATAAAATTAGCATAGCCAAAAATTCTCTACCACTTAACAGTCTTGTGAATAACCTACCAGTAGACAGGGTAGTTACCTTTACTTTTGCAAGTGTAACAGTCTATATTTATGATAGTGGTAGTATTTCTTTGAATGTTTATTAAAAGGTTCAATAATAATCTATATTTAAATAAAAAAAAGACTGCTGCTCCATTCTAGGAGTTTTCCTGTTAGCAAATTAATTTATTATCTTTTAAAAATCAAATATTGAGTAGCGAACACATAAATTTAAATAATCAAGAGATTAAAGGTTAAGAGTAACAAAGAATAATCACAGGATCCCAGAGGACAGTGTCCTGGAAACTACTCTTTCAGAAAAAGAACCTTTGGAAAGAAACACATCCTTCATTAATCAAGGCCTTATTGCTCAGTCTAGGTTAAACAGTTTGAATTCAACATACAGAGAGTCATATATGAGCTGAGGAGGAAAACTGCATGGGAAAAACAAGAAACCAGTCAGTAGTCTGGAATTCCCTTCCCTCTGACTTCATCCTCTGTCGCACCCTTTGCACACATACACTGCACATATGCACAAGCACATAAACTCCACAATAAACACACAATACAGTGTTCGATCTGGCAAGAATTTAGAAAGCCTCTAAAATCCAGGTATAACACCATTTAATGGGAAAATGTCAGCTTTCCAGCATGGTGGAATTTATACAGAATTTATACAGAATAAGTGAGTAAAATGAATTTCTCATTTTTAAATTTTTTAAAGATTTTTTTTGTCAGTGCATTATAGGTATACGCAATAGTGAACTTCATTGTTATGTACTCAGACACAGACATAAAAGAAGTTTTAAAAATATATTAAATTGGTCATGACAAAAGTTGAGCTATTTAGCAGTTATTCAGTAATTTTAATTCCTATTAAACCTTGATTTTCTGTATTAGTTAAAATTGTCTAAGATATCTAAGTACTTAAATCAGCTACATTTTTTACTATGAAGACATTTCCCAAATTAGCTTTCTTCTCCACCATTTGTGGGGGTAGGGAGAAACAGCCTCATATAAAACAAAGACAAATTCTGCCTTCAGATATTCACCCATAAGTCCCTCTAATTTGATGTCAACATGCACACATTTTTCTGAGCAAGGAATTTGGCCGAGACCAACCAAATGCTAATTTAACGTTCTTGTCAGATTTAACAAATTCTGTGTAACTTGGTGCATATGCTCATCAAGTTTTTAGAGATGAAGAGCATATTTACCCTAGTCAATATTCATATCTTTGAGAAAAGTTCTTTTTCTTTCTTTTTTAATGTATTGTGCTTTGACAAGAGCTCATGTACCTCTGGTTCTGTATTTTTTTTTTTTTAAAGAGAGAGGGACAGTGAGAGAGACAGAGAAAGAGAGAAACAACTTTATTGAGTTTTTCACATGGCCTTTGTTGCTCCAACACTTAGTTGTGTAAGTGGTGCTGGGGTTTGAACCCGGGTCCTCGTGCTTGCCAGGCAAGCGCCGAAACTGCTGAGCCACCGCTCCAGCCCCTCTGGTTCTGCATTCTAAGGGGGCACTCTTAATTCAACTGTCAGAAAATAGCAAGCATTTGATAGTTAATTATGATGTTTCCTTAATCATACCTGAACTTTGAGCCGCAGTCGTGATTGGTTAGCTCTACATTACAACCTCTAACAACCGGAAAATACATATGGGTTGCGTGAATTGAAAATCTCAGCTGACATCTGAGTAATGTTGATCTTGTTTATGTGACAACCTCATTATGGCATATAATTGCACAGCAATCTCCTAGCAAATACTGGGTTAAAAACGCCTGGAAGATGCTTGTTCTTCTCGTTATTAATTAGCACGTGTCCACTTCGCCAGATCCAGTGCCCAAACTTCATTTGTTATGTTCAGCCAAATGCATGAATAGCTTTGCAGTAATTATTTTCCAACATCATCTAATACCTCTCTGCACATCAATTAAAAATCCTCTTAACAAGGAACTGCATTTTGTTTGAGATCAAATGCCTGGTCCAAAGCTATATCAATCATGTAGAGCTAATTAGTGGCTCTGCTTTATATCATTTGTTTTACTTTATTATTTCATTGTACATTTCCTAATGAAACCAATTGAACAATTTTTAAATCTTTGTTCAATTAATTGAAGGCTTAAAGGCCAGCTACCTAGTCAGCCTTTCTTTGGTTTGAAAAGAAATACATGGATGGGTGGGGAGAGGGGGCAACCCCATAGATGTGTTATTATACCTATTTACCTTCTGAAGTGCCCGCTCTCTAGATACAAGTTTTAAAAGGTTTATCACTGTGCTTATACTGCTTGCAAATAATTCATCGCTCACTATACCTTTACAGCTTCTCTCTACATCATGAGCCATTTCAGAAGGAGGAGTTGAAACAATAATAGGATATGTAGGGCAGTTAATCTTGAAGACTGTGTATGGAAGCTCTCTAAATTATTGTGTATTTCTGTCAGCATTTTATAAACTGGTTGTCCAGCTTTCCTCCTTAGTGCAAAAAAATAAAAAATAAAAATGCTGAGCTGTGAAACCTCTTTAGTAGCGGTCCTTTGGGTCTGCATAGAGCTGTGGAATCCAATACAAATATGAATGCATACTAACTACCCAAAGTGGGAAAGTGTAATGAGGGGAAGGACAAATTCCAGCTCTTTCAAGTTTCTGCTTGCTCATCAGAACCAGGCCTCATTTCCGGCTGAGCAGGACACACAGGGGCATGAGAGGGAGCTTGCTTGCCCCAGCTGTATGGCACCCTGGCCTGTGACCTCTGTCACACGTACCTTGCCCTTTGGTATTTGATTTATGAAACCTTCTGATGTACCAGGTCCTTACATGAAGTGGTTTTCCCAGCCACAAAGCTTCTCCCAATCAATGCAAAATCAGGGGAACTAATGTTGGTAAAACTAGAACTAATTTCCTCCAGTGCTATTGCCTCTAAATGGCCCCCTTCCTCCCAAACATGAATCCATTTTAACTAAACAAAACTGACAAATCAGCAGATGTCAGGGCTTCCAACAAATG
The DNA here is from genome assembly GCA_004027875.1 of Aplodontia rufa. Lineage (NCBI taxonomy): Eukaryota > Metazoa > Chordata > Mammalia > Rodentia > Aplodontiidae > Aplodontia > Aplodontia rufa. Next base: position 18,397 of record PVKS010003329.1, on the reverse strand, counting down.
GGCTGTGGTTGGTTCTCTCTTTGGTCTCTGCCAGGAGGGGAAAAATCAAGACCAAATTTTCTGAATAGTTAGTCTGGATTAAAAATTGCTACAGAGTTGTACAAATACATAAACTTATGGAATGCATTTACACATTTATTACTTTGAAAATAAACTGAGGGGAAGATCTCTATCCAAGAAAAAGGAGGATGAGAATTTTTAAAGCTTTTACAAGGTTTGCAAATCCTCTAGAATCACTAGGGGGTAGAGATTAAAAGACTTGGGAATCCCTTAATTTACTTGTTCTTCACCCAGACGTCTGTTCTTTATAATGATTAAGTTACTAACCTTTATTTGTCAGTAATAATTGAATTTTACACCAAAGTGAATTATCGCACCAAATGAACTGCTCTGCTGCAATTTTAAATAGCCTTCTTTGCAAATTATCTCCTATGATTTATATTAATCCTATAGGGAAGGCAGAGAAAAATTGTATGGGGATGGATGGTTTGAATTTAATGTAAGTGGATAAAAGTGTGTGATTGCTTCTCATGATTTTGCCAGTGAATTTAACAAGATACCTTCCTGGCTCCAGTGTTCATTTAAAACTCCCAGTGGCAAGTTCAAATGTAAATGTTCATGGTGTTTGGAGGTTAGAACAAAGCATGCTCCATCCTAGAAAGAGATACAGAGGGGCATATTTCACTTAAGGTCATACTAATTTTTTTATTTAGAAATTTTGGCTTTAGAGGGTAAAACACCTGTATAAAACAGGTCTCCCAGGAGCTCACTGGTTGTATAAATAGCCCTTCTCCAGCCATGTGGTCCTGCACCGAGGTCTGCATCCTTCCAGATGCCTCCCCAAAGCCCCTTGCCCGAGGACCTTTCCATTTAATTTTTGCCTATCCTTTAGCGCTCTCCTCATGTTCCAGCAGCTTCTGAAATCTTCCCTCATTGTTGTAGCATCTGGTTTCCCACTTCCTATGAACAGGAATGAGCTGGGAAATAGATTTCCAGGCTACAATTCCAGATTCCGAGTTAATAAATGTGAGGTGAGAATGGAATCTGTGTGTTTAGCAAAGTTCCTTGGTGATTTTTAGACCTTTAAGAAAGTTCTACAAAGTGAAGCAAATCAACAAAATCAAAGACAAAAATGGAGATATCACCACAGACTCAACCAAAATCCAGAAGATTATCAGAACCTGTTTTGAAAATTTATATTCTACCAAGTTTGATAATCTGGAGGAGATGCACAGATACTTAGCCACATATGACATATCCACATTAACACAGGAGGACACTGAAAATCTAAACCAACCTATCTCAGATAGTGAAATTGAAGCTGTAATCAAAGCTCTTCAAAAAAAGAAAAGCCCAGGACCAGATGGATATACGGCAGAATTCTACAAAGCCTTCACTTTGTGTTATGATGAGTTAACACCCATCCTCTGTAAGTTCTTCCATGAAACTGATAGGGTGGGAGCTCTCCCAAACACTTTTTATGAAGCAAATATTACACTGATACCAAAATCCAACAAAAACACGTGAAGAAAAAAAAAAAACTACAGACCAATTTCCCTGATGAACATAGATGCAAAAATCCTTAATAAAATTCTAGCTAATTAGATCCAAAAGTACATTTAAAAAGATAATACATCATGATCAAGTGGGCATCATTCCAGGAAAACAAGGTTGGTTCAACATAGGCAAATCAATAAATGTAATTCACCACATAAACAGAATTAAAAACAAAAGTCATGTAAGTATCCCAATTGATGCAGAAAAGGCCTTTGATAAAATTCAACACCACTTTATGCTCAAAACTCTGGAGAAGATAGGGATCAAGGGAAGATAGTTTAACTATGTAATGTTCGTTTATGATAGACCCATAGCCAACATTATGCTCAATGGAGAAAGACTGAAAGCATTTTCACTAAATTCAGGAATAAGACAAGGCTGTCCGCTTTCCCCACTCTTGTTCAATATAGTCCTTGAAACCCTTGCCAGAGCTATCAGGCAAGACAAGGAAATCAAAGGATTTCATATAGGAAAAGAGGAAGTTAAGTTATCTCTATTTGTGATGACATGATTCTATACCTAGAAGACCCAATAAGTTTGACGAGAAAACTTCTAGAGCTTACAGGCTATTTCACCAAACTGGCTGGCTATAGGATCAACGCTAGTAAATTACTAGCTTTCCTTTACTCCAGCAACAAATCCACAGAAGAAGAAGTCAGGAAATCTCTCCCATTCACCATCTCCTCCAAAAAAATAAAACACTTAGTCATCAACCTTACAAAGGAAATTAAGGACCTCTTCAAAAAAAAAAACTATCAAACACTAAAAAAAGAAATTGCAGAAAACCTGAGTAGGTAGAAAAACATTACATGCTCATAGTTAGGCAGAATTAATATAATCAAAATGGCCATTCTACCCAAAGCTCTATACAGATTTAATGCAATCCCCATCAAGATACCAATGTCATTCTTCATGGATATAGAAAAAGTAATTCTCAAGGTCGTATGGAATAATAGAAGACCCTGATTAGCCAAAACATTGCTCTGCAGGAAGGACGAAGTAGGGGGTATCTCAATCCCTGACCTGAAATTATGCTACAGGGCCATAGTAACAAAAACAGCATGGTATTGGTATCAAAACAGAACTGAAGACCAATGGAATAGAAGATTCTGAGATGAACCCCCATATCTTTAACTAGTTGATATTTGATAAAGGGGGCAAAAACATAGTGTGGAAGAAAGATAGCCTGTTCAACAAATGGTGTTGGACAAAATTGGACAGTCATGTGTAGATAACTGAAGCTAGATCCTTACCTTTCTCCCTACATAAAAATTAAATCAAAATGGTTCAAAGATCTGGATATAAAGCCAGCAACTTTAAACTTACTAGAAAAAGAAGTAGGATCAACACTATAGGTCATAGGGGTCAGCTGCGCCTTCCTTAACAAAACTCCCATGGCGCAAGCAGTAATGTCAAGAATAAATGAATGGGATGCAATTAAACTAAAAAGCTTTTGCACAGCTAAAGAATTAGTCAAGAGTGTCAAGAGTGACCCAACAGAATTGGAGAAAATCTTTGCCTGCTACACCTCAGAAAGAGAGCTAATATCCAGAATATACAAAGAACTAAAAAAACTAAACAACAAAATCACAAATAACCCAATCAATAATTGGGCTGCGGATCTAAAACGAAACTTCTCACCAGAGGAAGTCCAGAAAACCCATAAATATATGAGAAAATGCTCTACATCATTAGCAATAAGAGAAATGCAAATCAAAACTTCAATGAGATACCACCTTACTCCTGTTAGAGTGGCAAAAATGAAGAATACGAACAACGACAGATGCTGGAGGGGCTGTGCATAAAGAGGACCACTGTCACACTGCTAGTGGGACTGCAAACTGGTTCAGCCACTCTGGAAAGCAGTGTGGAGACTCCTCAAAAAATTAGGGCTGGAACCACCTTATGACCCAGCTATCCTACTTCTGAGTATTTTCCCAAAAGAGTTAGAATCAGCATATTATAGAGATATGGCTTCATCAAGGTTTATAGCAGCTCAATTTACTATAACTAGACTATGGAACCAACTCAGATGCCCCTCACTCGACGAGTAGATTTAAAAACTTTGGTACATATATACAACAGAATATTACTCGACCATTAGAGAAAACAGTATTATGGCTTTTGAAGCCAAATGGATGGAGATGGAAAAAATTATGCTAAGTGAAGTATTCCAATCTCAGAGACTCAAGGGCTCGATGTTTTCTCTAATTTGTGGAAGCTAGAATACAACCGGAAACAGTATGTTAGATGCTAAGCTAATAATAACCTCAAAAACGTATGAATTTTTACAAAAACAGGGGGAAACTTGCCTAGGATAACCAGGAGATGTAAGAGGCAGGTAGGGAGTGGGGAGGGATTAGGAAGGATATTTAAGAGACTGGAGGCAGGGAGTATGAGGGAATCATCTCAGAAGGAGATCTCTGACCTCCACAAGATATCAGCCTTGGTTAACTATGACAATATACATTTGTTCTTGGTTGTTTGATAATGATTCCCCCTCAATTGTAAGTCCATATTCAACTAATAAAAAAAAGTTCTAAAGACATACAGGAGGATGGACAGATACCTAAGCCATTATGACATTACTGTACATGTTTGTTTACATTTTTCCTGCTGTGTATTATTCTGCAAAGATCTTATTTATGTCTCCACTGGAAAGTTAAAATACCTTGAATGTGTAGAATATTTTGTTTTGACTTTGTCTCTCCATCTAATCATCCTAGAAAACCAACAATTCCTTGAAGATTCTTGATAAGTAATAATTGGATGCATTTTAAATGAAAGTGTTTGTCAGCACTCAGAAAGGCTGCAGAAATGCAGTATGGAAGAAAGAGGGGGAATAAGGGAAGGCAAGAGGAAAGGAAATCATCTCCCGACATCTGCAGGTGAGGAAATTTGTTATGTGGTTCTCATAAGGTGAATGGCATTGACTGATGATTCTTTTTGATGAAGTAGCATTGACATAAATTTTAGAAAACATGGGAAAGTACAACATTGAAAAGAGATCTACCAATGCAAAACTGCCAAGAAATAATCTTTGTTGATATCTTGGTATTTTTCTAATAAATCTAGCTCTCTAACTTGCAAATTGCAATTTGCTTCATGGGAAAGTTCCTCATGGAGTTGGACAATTAGACCTTTGCCCACGATGGGTACAGCCAGAAAAGTTTCTCTCTTTTATGTCTTTGTAGCTTACATTTTGGTTTGCATGAACTCGATGCTGACAAAAACAGTGGTGTGGTCTCAATACTTGTGCCTATCCCAAATGCATGTTGGAGCCAGTTCACCAATGTGATAATATTAGGAGGTTGGGCCCTAGGGTGGTACTAATGGTCAGGAGGGCAGAGCCTTCATGAATGGGCGTAGTGCTCTCTTATAAGAGGCCCAGAGAGACATATTGCCTCTTTCCCCACGTGAGAACACAGCTAGCAGCTGTCATCCATGAACCAGGACAAGGGTCCTCTCCAGACTCTGACTGTCCTGATGATTTATTCTTGGACTTCCCAGCCTCAAGAACTGTGAGTAATCCATTTTCATTGATTATGAACCATGCAGCTTATGATATTTTATTATAACAGCATGAATGGACTAAGAAAAATAGCAAATAGATTGTTGCTAAAAAATCAAAAGGGAATAGACAAATATTCAAATTCAAAGCCAAAAAGTGAGCCCTGTATATTGAGAAGATGACAATGACCAGTCAATAAAATAACCAACCTGTAGGGTTAAAAAGCTACATGTTTCAAATAAGTAATTTGAAGAACTACTTAAAAGTGAGGTAGACTGGATGGGGATTGCTATAAACAGGCACATGAGAACTGGGATGTTAGCTTATATCTTGATAGGAGAGCTGAAGGAGGCTTAAAGCCTAAGAGGGGGAAGATCACACATGAGGATTGGAAAAGTGTCCACAAAGAGTCCTGAATATTTTTACACAATGAAATTAAAAATCCTATTCATAGAAATGCTGATAATAAATTGAACTTATTGGCACATATTTAGACGTTCACTGTTGGGTAGACCCAGTCACATTTTAAAGAGCATACTTATCCTTTCTTCTGCCATCTCCATATTAGACCTTCAGATTTTCACAAAGGAACGTCACTTATTCAATGTTGTACTTGTTTTCAATATGAAACTAACATTGTTGTCATGATTAAATGCACAGAGATGATATCAAAGTCTTTGATTTGTGTGTATGTGTGTGATTCTTTTTAAAATATATCTATCCTTAGTTCAAATATCAGAGTTTTTTTCCAACCTTAAGGGTCAAGGGGAAGAAGTTCTGAATTCATCAGTTAAGAGACGTCTTCCTAAATACTAAAGAATATTTTGAAACCTATATCTATAATTAAGTGAAGGTTTCGTCTATGAAAAAACTTGCAAGATTAAAAAAGTTAAAATATAGCTAAATATTTAGCCTCGTATTTGTAATTTTAAAAGTAATTTATCATTATTTTCTTCTTTCTTGAACACTTCAGAATTCAGAAATAAATTTAAATGTTTATGGTAATGTTTCCCAGAATTTATTTCAGGAAAGCAGTCATAAGAGATGCTCCAGTGAAAGGGGCTCTGAATTCAAATAAATTTGCAGTTATCACTAGAAATTGCCTTCAAATACCACAAATGGAGAATTGTTATGGCTGAAAAAACTTAAAAGCTTATTCTTTCACATGAAGGATTTCAAAGGTAGGTAATCCAGGCTTAAGGCAGTGAAACCATAAATTTATGAAGCACTCAAGTTCCTTTTGTCTTTCTTTATCATAACCAAAAGCATGTGACCTTCATTCTCAATGTTGCAAGATAGCTGCTAGAAATCCAGCCATTGTGTTTATTGTCAAGAAGGAAGAAAAAAGGTGAAAGAAAAAAATTCCCACCAATTAGCTAGGTCTTGTAAAGAGATTCCAGAAGCCCTACCTAATAACATGCAAATACATCTCATTGGCTACTGCTAGCTAAAATTCAAATTGGGGAACAATCTTTTTTTTTTTAATCAGGAAATATTATATCATGGGACAAAAACATCAGTGATTCCTTACTAGGAAAAGGAGAATAGATATAATAGTAAACTGGAAATATCTGCTACATGTGGTAAATAGCAGCTCTCAGGTCCTACCTGGGAGGGGAAAACAAACTAGTTTCAAATGGGTGGAAACAAAGTTCAAAATCTCCAAATAGCACATCAGACTAAATAAAAATTTCTTCTTGAATAGCTCATATATTTTCTATTTGTGAAAGTTGCTAATGAGTTACTGGTTCCATATTAATAGCTGCTTTATCTTCATTGAAACATTAGTCTTTATCTTTGGCTTATATCTTTGTCACTTGTAGCACATTTTGACTTGATTTTTACATTTTTAAGAAATAAGATTATAATCCAGCTTCCTTTATATTTTTATTGCTTGGTATATTTTTGTCTATCCTTTATTATTTTTTTAAAGAAAGAAGGACAGTGAGAGAGAGAAAGAGACAAAGAGACAGAGAATCAATTTTTTTAATTGAGTTTTTCACATGGCTTTCACTGCTCTGACACTTCCTTGTGTATGTGGGTGTTGGGGTTTGAACCCATGTACTTGTGCATGCTGGGCAAGCACCATAACCACTGAGCTACCATTCCAGCCCCCTATCCTTTATTTTTAACCTTTCTTGATTTCTTCTCTTTGGATATGTATTTTGTGTATGACATAGTGTAAATTTTTAAAAATATTTTTCTACTCATTTTGTGTGTCAGAAACATGTCCACAGATACTTTGAGGAATATTCGTAGGATGAATAATCCCAGAATTCTTTCTTCAATATCCCTAACAGCTGGACAGCTGGCCTGAATCTTTATGGTAAGAAGTTGCATTAGCTGGGTATAAAATCCTTGATGCTGTTTTTTGTTTGTTTGTTTTTGTTTTGTCCCTAAAATTTGTTATTCCATTCACTTGTAAACATGCCACCATAATTGAAAATTCTGCGGAAAATGTGATTTATTTGCCTACTCAGCAATTTTAAAATTTGTGTTTATGTTATTCTGATTGGGGAAAGGATAATTTCTAGATGGCCAAATGATTTTTTTTCTTTCTTTCAATTTAAGGTTCAATAATTTCACTAATATATATCTTAATGGTGGTTGTTCTGTGCTCTTGTACCTAGAACTATGTTGTCCTCTTTCAATATTCTATTTTAAGACATTTTATTACAGAATTTTTTTTCAGTTAAATTTTTTAGTGTTTCATCTGAACCACTGTTTTTTGTGCCACTCTCTTCCATTTAATAATAACTTTAAAACTCATGGTGTATTTAATTTTAAAGTAAATGTTAATCTCTTATTTTTATAAATATGCTGATGGGTTATTGGTCATGGAGTGAGAAGTTTAGCAGTGGAAGGAGAAACAGGGGACCTACTTATTCTCTAGATTCAAAGAAGAGCATCACATACAAAGGTAACAAAATGTTTGAGTTCTAACTCTATGTTTTATCTTTAGAAATTAATCATCTTTTCTGAGCCTTGGTTACCCCATTGGTAAATTGAAAATATGGATTTTATACTTTCTTTTGCCAGTTGGTTGTGAGGGTCAAATGATGTGGAATCTGAAAGAGCTTTAAGAACTTTATAAGCTGTAAAGAAAACACAGACAAACAAAAATGAGAAAGTGATCCCACCTCTAGAGCCAGCAGCAAGATAAGCATCTCCTTCAGCCCTCTTATACACCCTCTTCTTTCCCTGTCTCAGCAGAAAGTTCATGCAGAAAACCATGGCTCCAATCTTTCCCAGCCTTAGCAGACAGAGAACATCTGTTCAAAAAGGGTAACTATGAGCACAACCTATGCATCATTTTCCTGGCCTTTTATCTCACAGAAATGTAACATGAAAACATAAGTGCCCTGGAAAATCATCAAATATCCATCTTTTTCCTTTGGGCGTAATTAAAGAGAGCTCTTTCTTCATTGGGTACTAAATAAAGCAAGCAGTGCACAAAAATATTCTATGATCCCATTTAGGCATCGGGAGAAAACCTTCATGCATTAATTTATATTCATGTCATGAGTACAAAATGAAATGGTTTTGAAAAGCAAATGTTTTACTCTCAACAACTGGTGAGGAGCATAGGAAGGAGAATCAATGCTGTTTTTTCTAAAAATCATTGGAGAAAGTAATTCCACATTTTTTCTTCATAAATTTAGCTCACTATTTAGCCTTACATTTTAGAATAACTTGACATTCTTCTATCACTAAGATTTTAACAGGTAGGGCTCCATCGTGTCAGTTTTCCAGAGAAGTTTCTCAGTGAAAAGTGGAGACTAGCTGATGGGTGGTATCTTGTATCAAATTCTTTAAAAATCTTTTTTATTAACATATATTAATTGTACATATTAATAGGTTCAGTGTGACATTTTCATACATTCATACAGTTTACATTGGTCTATTCAACACCCTTCGTCCCCCCTCCCAAGAAACCCCTACACTGTGAAGTCCTTGACATTTCTATTTGATATTCAACAACCTCTGTAAGGCAACCTGGGGACTGAGCCTCCATAAAAAATGCAATGAATATTATTCTAACTATGAACAGTATTTTTATTAGAAAGAAGAAATTACACACAAAGAAAAGGGGGAAAATTACACAGGTCAAATAGAGAAAGGTTTGTAGGAAAGAATATGGGCAGATTTTAAAGTAAAGAGATTAGAAGGAAAATATATGTTGATCAAGAATACACTATTTACTTCACAGTGAATTTTCAAAACATTTGCAAACTATTGAAAACTATTTTAATGTTAATTCTATATGAAAATAGGAAAATATTTTCTAACATCTTGACTCATGTAAATACTTGAGAAAATATCTTAGACAACTATTTTATTTTCAGTTAAGTCTTAATTTCAGAAGTTTGAGTTTATTATGCTTCTCTGTGGCATATAATAATTGTGGAGGGTATTTCTCTTCTTTGATTAAATTACTACTTTCTTTTATCCTCCACTTTTATTATTCTCCAAACCCCTGTCAAATAGCATTCTTTGGTTTACATGTTTAAGAATAATATTACATTCTTATTTTTATGTTTGTATTTTTAAATTTATAAAAATGTTACATTGCTTTATACGTCATCCCATTTTTCACTTATTTTTTTCTATGTAGTACTGTTTTTAAGATCCATCCATGTTGCTGAGTGTAAATCTAGTCCATGCTATGTACCTGGCATGTATTCTCCAGCCATCCCTCTGTGATGTTAACCAGATAGTATCTATTTTGCCATGACCAAGAATATTTCATTGAGTACCTCTGTATATATGGGTATTTACATAAGAATGACTGGAATAGAGTCAGGAGTGGAACTGATACATGCATTCATAATTTGACTATTTGCTCTAGTTACAGTTTCTAGTACTGTAAGTTGTAAGAGTGAGCATCCTTGTTTTATTGATTTAGTCTTAAATCTCATGAAAGAAAAATCTTTTGGTGTTTTCACTGCTGAGTAGCATGTTGCCTATGGATTTTTCATGTATGTCCTTCATTACATTGATGTAGTTTTCTATTTTTAGTTTAAGTTTTTTTAAATTGTACATATTAATTTTTTTTAAATCATGAGAGGGTGTTAAATTTTGTCAAATACTTTTGTTGCATCAGTGATAATGTGGCTTTTGTCTTTCATTCTTTTAATGTAGTGTATCATCTTTCTTGATTTTCCTGTGTTGAACCATCCTTGAATTCCAGGAATAAATTTCACTTAGTCACAGTAAACAGTGCTAATTCTGATAACTCTGTAACTCTTCTGGGTAAATGATTATATTATCTACAAATAATGATGGTTTTCATTTATGCTTTTTAATCCATTCACTTTTCTTTATCTTTCCTTATAGGATTGGCCAGATTTCTACTACTTATTTTCAACTGTAGGAATATTAGAGATTATTATTGTTTTGTTCCTAATCGTAAAGGAAATGCTTCTAAATTCCCCCTTAATATTAATGTCTGCTATACATATATATATATATACATATGCATATGCAACTTTCAATTCCTAGTTCATAAAAAGTTATAAAATTATACCAAATTTTTAACATATGACTTTTTGCATCTGCTATAATATTATTTCATTTATTCAATTATTATGATGAATCATATTGATGTATTTACTCATATTGAACAACCTGGTGCTCCTGTGGGTATTGTTTATTATTACTTCTTTATAACACACCACCAAAGTCAACTTGTTGATTTTTGGGGGGAGGGGTACCATGGATTGAACCCAGGAGTGCTTAGCCACTGAGCCACATCCCAACCCTTTTTATTTCTTTATTTTGACATAGGATCTCACAAAGTTACCTAGGGCCTTGCTAAATTGCTGAGGCTGGCCTTGAACTTGCAATCCTCCTGCCTCAGCCTCCTAAGACTCTGGAATTATAGGCATGAACCACTGCACCTGGCAATTAGCTAACATTTTTGAGAACTTTTTCATTAACTGCTCATTAAGTATAATTGGCCTGTAATTTTTTCTTATACTTACTGATATTCATAATTATAAAGGCTATAAAGTAGGCTATATTGCTAATGTTCCTGTAGTGTTTAGGGAAAGTGTGATAGAACTAAATGTTCCTTGAAAGCATTTATTGATGCATATTAATGTACTGGATTTTCTATGACATTTTATATTTTATTTATGACATTTGGTATATTTCCAGGAACTACTCATCTTATCTAGATAGAAAATCTTACAGCAAATAGTAATTCATATTTTATATTAGAATATATTTGTGTCTGTGATTATCATCTTTGTACATTTTTGTTTGTTGGGTATTTTGCTTATTTGTATATTTGCTCTTTTCTTCACTAATCTCACCAGAGAACTAAATTAATCATTATTTCAAAAAATGGGATGTTGATTTTCTAAGTCCTATTTATATTAGTTTTCTATCTCATTAAACTCTGCTCTTACATTCAGTATTTCTTAATTCTTATTTCTTTGAGAATTCTCTGCTGCTCTTTTCTTAAGTTCCTGAGTTAAATCTTCAGCTTATTTGATTTTCTTATTTCCTTATGCATTTATTTAAAGACACAGTTTCCCTCTAAACACTGTCTTAAATTTAGACTTCTTTTGAGGACTAAACCATGGTCTATTTTTGTAAATGTTCCATGTGTACTCAGAGGAAAATATGTTTTCTCAATTTCTTGGAGAATATCAAAATTTTGTTTATTTTATTGCCTATTTCCACATATCTGTTCCTATGTATTTTTTGCTTTAACTCAGTTCCTGAAAGTATTTGAAAGTCTCCAACTACAATGTTTGATTTAGCCATTTCTCCCTTAATTAGATAAATTAAAAGCTAAACTAATGTTCATTGATTTACTTTAATGTTCAAGAACTTTCCCAAACTTCAGTCTTTATTACATAAGCTTGCAGAAATAAACTAGGTAATATGTTAGCAATGAAAAACCAGCTAAATTTGAAATACCATTCTAATATTGATTCTGTCCCTGGCTAATGATGGTGGCAGATCTTAAAAGCACAGTTATATCTGTCACCAGGAGACTATCCTGTCTTAAACTGCCTTATGCAAATCAATGTGAAAATGAGATCTTGTTTGTGTTTCTGGGATGCAGGCCCTGCCTTCAGGGAACTTACGGGAAGGCAGCCAAAGAAACCATTTCCTCTTGTGCAGTGCAATAGACTCTGCTGTAGAGGCCTGGACAGTGGTAATATCACAGCAGTGGGAGAGGCCAACTCTACTGGAGAAACACCCAGGACCTGGGACAAGATTTTTTTTTCTATTTTTGGGGTTTTTTTTGTTTTTGTTTTTGTTTTGTTTTGTTTTTTGTTTGTTTGTTTAGAGAGAGAGGGACAGTGAGTGAGAGAGAGAGAAAATCTTTATTTAGTTTTTTATGTGGCTTTCGCAGCTCCAAAACATCGTTGTGTATGTGGAGCTGGGGTTTGAACTCATGTACTCACGCTTGCCAGGCAAGCACTGGAACCGCTGAGCCACCACTCCAGCCCCAAGATGGTTTTTATCTAGATCCAAATTTTGATTTTTTTATCCCCAGAGATGCAAATGATATAGATGATTTATCAGTGTTTGTGAAAAGGGGAGAGGAAAAGGGAAGGAAGCAGGAGGTATGGATGGAAAGAGAAAGGAGGAAGAGAAAGGAAGGATGGATTCATACTGCTGAGGGATGGCTTAAGATGACTCTGCTATTACTAACAGAACCTCTGGGGGCTTCAGAGTTGGCATAGTGCTGAGTTAGCAAGAAAAGTGTGCTAGTGAAACAGAAAAGCTGTAGAAGACCTTAGCGTTGACCATTCTGAGGGGAAACGAGGTTATCAGGGGGTTACAAGCTGCATATGCAGTGAAAGGACCGATGTGATAGCTGTGGAAATTAAAATTGCCAGTCAGACAGCAAAATCTGTGGTTTGGGGAATAGAGTGGCAAGGTTTCAGGGACAACAGGGATGACAGAAGTAGTAGAGAAGACACTCAGGACAGATGCCATGTGTCCCCAAACAGACGGAGACTTTCTGCAGGCGAGGAAGAATAGTGAGGTAGGGGTGGCAGAGCAGGAGCCAAGGAGGGAACTGCAGTCCTCTTTCTTCCCTCCTGGGACACTTGGGGTCAAGGAATGAACAGTGCCGGGGCTTCTGAGACCCAGGGCATGCCAAACTTCAGTTAAAGCCACAGGTCGAGTGATAATGCTTGCAAGATGCCCAGGCAGAGGGGGAGAAATGGAAGAAAGCCCAGGTCAAGACAGGGTCAGGGGACAGGCAGAGCACTTGGCCAAGTGGAGCTCCTGCTGGGCGAAGCAGGCGACAAGGCTGGGCAGGTGGACTGATGATGCTGCCCACCCCACCTTCAATCCTGTGGTCAGCAATGGACAATGGACTGTCTTCCAGGAGCCTCTGGGTGGGTGATTAATGTAACAAAAACTGAAGTCTCAACACAAAAACCAGTTTGGGCTGCTGAGCAAAATGGATGGAGTAGGAAAGAATTTAAATTCAGGGATTTCATGTCCCTATTGGGTCCTGGAAACATGGTTGAATTTCGTGAACCAGACACTTTATAGATGATGCTATTGAGCTGTTATCTTCAACCCTGCCCGTACAGGCTGTGGCCCCAGTAGGCACGATTCTGCTCCTCTGGGGAGAGTCAGTTATTTCCGATCTGAGTGCTGCATGCAAGACGGTGGATCATTGAGTGAAATTTCCTGTCCAGCCCAGACAGCCCGATGTCTGCATTAGGATGAATCCCCAACAGGTCACCGCAGTTACATCCTTCCAACAGCCAAGGCAACGCCCCACATGGCCCAGCATCTGCTTAAAAACCAGCAGTGGAGGAAAGGAATGCTGGCACAGGTCAGCGTCGAAGTGAAGCCCTTTATCTTCTTCCTGTCACATTATGTCATTTCCATATGGGCCACTGACAGCTGTCAGTCAAGAAAGACTTACCCTGCCGCTGGCAAATCTCAAGGCATACAAAAAAGAGACTAACGAAAGCCTGTCTTAATTAGGTGATAATTAAACATTCCAGCCAGAAACCTCCAATCAATCTGACAGAACTACCCGTTCAAAACAAGGTTTTGCAACAATGTTCCAACAGACTGATAAGGCTTTGCCTCTCTGGGAAAAAAAAGCATAAATTCAAATCCTCATCAAGTATCTTAAAGATTTGAGGTGGGGATGAAGCAGCACCCTACCTGAAGGGATTCAAGAAACAGGACAACCCAAGGAAATCAGGTACCTTTCCCCCTGCAAGGGAAATTAGGGTTAGGAGGAGCATCCGATCGCCAGTCTCAAAGGTGGAGAAGAGGCAGGAAGGGCTCAGCACAGCAGAGTGACGCCCATGCTAGAGAATGAATTGCAACAGCATGGTCGCATGCCCTTGGCTCCCTAATGGTGAGGGTCAAGGCCAACCACCTGTGCACCTGTGAGCTCACCTCCTTTGCACTTACTGGCAGAACTACCATTCTACCACATTCTCTCTCTCTCTCTCTCTCTCTTTTAAGAGAAAGGGTCAGTGTGAGAAAGAGACAGAATCAATTTTTATTTTGTTTTTCATGTGGCTTTTGATGCTCTGAAACTTTGTTGTGTATGTGATGCTGGATTCAAACCCGCATACTCGTGCATGCCAGGCAAGCACCATAACCACTGAGCCACCGCTCCAGCCCTGCACATAGTATCTCTTTAGGGACTGTGCAGACTTCAGGCAGCTCAGCTCCACCAAGATCCCTGGAGATCATAGCTCTTCCATTTTTTTTAAGCAAGACCCTGTAAAGGAATCAATGGTACTTCTACCAAAGAGTTTTTGAATATTATTAAATTCAAATTTTCCTTTTTAGCAAGTTGATGGCATGCAGACTTAAATATAGAAAGAGCATTTGTACAAAGCCTGCCTTAGATTAGCTCCCTGCTTAACAGATATAATTAAATATTGAATTGCCCCAAATGCTGAATATTACTTTGTGGTGGGACCTGGGCCACTAAACACCTAAAAACCTTTTTTGTTCCCTGTTGTAATGGATCAAATTAAGCTGCAGCTCCTTGGGCCTTATTTGACCTAAAACTATTCTAATCCTGAAAGGCTTTCCCCAGACAGCTCTCCAGTTGTCCTCCATCTGAGACTTCATCAGACATCGCGTGGAGCTCCAGTCAGCTTGGACGAGGCTAGCCAGTGACAGTGTAGCACTTCTAGAATTCCTAAGTTCCTATCTTAAAGTGCCCCCCCCTTGCACTCCTCTCTCTCTCACACACACACACATACACACCAGTAGGGCATGATCAGGAGTATTAGTATTATTCCTTAGAAATCTTTCAAGGAAAACTTAGATATTTGATCTTTACTGTGAAACTCTAAAATTAACAAAAAGCAAAATTAGAACTCTGAAGCCCCTGGCAGACTGGGGGTGGAGAACCTCAAGACAGGTTATCCAATGGAGTAAAACTTGACCTCATGATCCAAATGGGACTGTTTCAACAGAAAGATTTATGAAGATTTAAAATTTCCACCAACACTGGGGCTGGAGTGGTGACTCAGTGGTTACTGCGCTTGCCTGGCATTCACAAAGACACAGATTCAGCACCACATACACAACAAAGTGTTGGAGCAATGAAAGCCACGTGAAAAACTATATAAAATTGATTCTTTCTCTCTCTATCCCTCTCTCTCTTTAAAAAGAAAAAATTTCCACCAATAATACAAAGAGCTGTGCAATGCCAGTCTTTCCTCTTAATATTTCGTTTTTCGATTTCTCTTCCTAGGTTTCCTCTGAGATAAGAGCTCGGAGTCCAAGACTAATTATACATTTGCAAATAAAAGCAACCACAATGTCTTCAGTTAACTTCAAAAGCATTTTTATGTCCCTGTCATATGAGTCGGTATGTCTTGCTCAGTTCATGGGATCGAAATCACTGCGTGAAAGCTGAGAAAACTTGCTCTGGATTTTTTAAGAGGTTCAGCATGTTCAATCAGAAAACCTTTCCATGCACAACAGGAGCGCGTACCTCACAGCTTCTGTCTTTAAGAGCATCCTGATGGCTGTGGTAGGGCTGGGATGACCGGGGTGTTTGCTCTCTGAGGACATGGAATGGATTGTCCTTCTGAATCCAGCAACTCACCTGCCAACCATGTGCTTCCAACAAAGGACCATTTCTTCTAGTGTCAGCCGCACTATCCCTTTCTCTCACTATAATTAATTGGTGGTTCCTAAGTCCTTGATGAGCCTGCATTTCAAAGACTGAATCAAAGAACGTCTGATCCATCTTTGTGAACCGTTTGGGGGTCTAAGTACACTGAGCATAAATAGTTGCTGCACAGTCACCTGAATGGTCATTCAGGTGCCATCATTCCAGTGCCAGTCACTCATCCATAGGGAGATGGCATACCTACCCATAATCCTGACAGATGACACATGGCTTTCAGGTTTGGTGCTGGTCATTTGCCTCTTGGCTCTCAGATCCGTTCCTCACATCTCCCCCATACTGCTCCTTGCAGAGCTAATCTCTGCAAGTTGCTATCCCCAGCCTCCCTTGTTCACTGGCTTCCACTAAGGTTAGGCCAACAGCCAGTACTGGTGGAAACTGAAGAGTGAGGAGGAGAAAGCCCTACATCCCTGTCTCTCAGGGTATCGCTTCGGAGCTCCCCTGCGGTGTTAGTTCTTGGGATGGTTTCAGCTCCCACTGCTGAGCAGTCTAGACCCTCTCTTCTCCCCTCACTTATGACCCTAAGAGTAGCAGCCACTCACCTGTTTTCAGTTCTTCTAGCAAGTGGACGGTGAACGCCTCTTATTTAACTCCCTCCATTGAAATACCTGGGCTATGCATTCTTTTAGAACTCCGACAGAATTTTGTTCATTCCAAAATTTGAGATGGTTATTTGATATTGACTATTTGAGAAGCAGATAGCAGTAAAGACAGAGTGAAGAAAAGTAGAAATCAAAATGTCAGGGAGGCACGTGTGGAGAAATATTTCCCTGTGCAGCAGGTAGGAGCAAATGATGCCCTGAGAGAACACAAGCAATGTGGATGAGCCAGCCGTCTCTGCTTGTGAAGGAAGAATGCAGGCTGCAAACCATATGACCCTGCTATCCCACTCCTGGGTATTTTCCCAAAAGAGCTAAAATCTGCACACTACAGCAGCATAGCCACATCAGTGTTCATAGCGGCACAATTCACAGTAGCTAAATTATGGAATCATTAGATGAATAAACTAAGAAATTATGATATGTATATACAATGGAGTTCTACGTAGCCATTGAAAATGAAATTATGGCATTTGCTGTTAAAATGGATGAAAATGGAGAATATCATGCAAAGTGAAGTTAGCCAAACTCAAAGTCGAAGGTCAAATGTTTTCTGTCATATGCAGAAGCTAGAGTAAAATAAAGAAAGGAAAGGGGAAGGGAGAGATAAGGCTACATAAAGAACCAATCAAATACAAATTAATATCAATCAAAAGGAAGTCTGGTAGATTAGAAAAAGGAGAAAAAAGAAGGAGAGGAAGAATGTGAGGAAAAAGGGGAGGGTTTTGAACCACAACTGGTTTCCATGCATGTGTGGCTTTATTGGGATAAACCCAACTACTGTGTACAACCATAAAGCTCTAATTTATTTATTTTGTGTATGTGTGTGTGTTTGAGAAATGAAATGATTTTTAAAATTTTTTTATTAAGGAGTTGAGTTATTGTACAATCATAAATGCATATAAAGTAACAATATGATATGCATTTGTTCCTAAACCAGAATTACCCCCACATTACTCATACCCCAGTCTCTTGATTCTTCTTTATTTCACCCCTACAAGCAATGTAAATGTTTAGATTGTGAATTTTCCAGAATTAAATGATTACATAAGTATTATTTGGATTCTCAGGGGGTGAAGAGTATGCTACATTGTTGGTTTTCTCCCTAGATCCCTTCATACTCTCCCTCCTTCTTCCCTCCTCCTCCGCCTCCCCCTCCCTACTTACCTATGGTTCCCCTAGATTATATGTTGCTACAACTTTGCTGGGTCTGATATATAAGTTTGACCCCCTTTTACCCATGCCTGGGTTTTGCTCCAGCCTCCACAAATGAGGGAAAACATTTCACCCTTGAGTCTCTGGGTTTGTCTAACTGCTCAGCATGATTTCTTCCATTGCCATCCATTTACCTTCAACAATATCATTGTTTCCTACTCTATAGAAAAGAAGAAATAGGGGGCATCTCAATCCCTGACCTGAAATTATATTACAGAGCTGTAGTAGCAAAAACAGCATGGTATTGGTATCAAAACAGAACCGAAGACCAGTGGAACCGAATAGAAGATCCTGAGACAAACCCCCAAATATTTAACTATTTGATCTTTGATAAAGGGGGCAAAAGTATAGTGT